>JAVQJF010045806.1:0-21069 GCA_036023855.1 Gadopsis marmoratus | reverse complement strand
CTCCCGAACACTGGTAGCTGGTTCCATAGGAGAGGAGCTTGATAGCTGAAGGCTCTGGCTCCCATTCTACTTTTAGAGACTCTAGGAACCACAAGGAGCCCTGCATTCTGGGAGCGCAGCGCTCTAGTGGGGTAATAGGGTACTACGAGCTCTTTAAGATACAGTATAATGGTGCCTGATCATGAAGAGCTTTATAGGTGAGGAGAAGGATTTTAAATAAGATATGGTGGTGC
The DNA here is from genome assembly GCA_036023855.1 of Gadopsis marmoratus. NCBI lineage: Eukaryota > Metazoa > Chordata > Actinopteri > Centrarchiformes > Percichthyidae > Gadopsis > Gadopsis marmoratus. The sequence goes on along the minus strand of JAVQJF010045806.1, from coordinate 20,836 downwards.
CTGACCATCCATCCATTTTCCTCTGCTTATCTGGGGCCAGGTCGTGGTGGCAACAGGCTAAGCAGGGTTATCCAGACGCCCCTCTCCCCACACTTTCCAGCTCTTCCTGGGGGATCCCAAGGTGTTTCCAGGCCAGTTGAGATATATAATCCCTCCAGCATGTTCTGGGTCTACCCCAGGGCTTCTTACCAGTTGGATGTGCCTGGAAAACCTCCAAAGGGAGGCATCCAGGAGGAGATCAGATTCCCGAACCACCTCAATTGGCTCCTTTTGATTTGAAGGAGCAGCGGCTCTACTCCGAGCTCCCTCTGAATGTCTGAGGTCCTTACCCTGTCTCTAAGGGTGAGCCCGGCAACCCTTCGGAGGAAACTCATTTTGGCAGCTTGTATCTGCAATCTCATTATTTCGGTCACTACCCAAAGCTCATGACCATAGGTGAAGGTTGGAACATAGACAGACTAGTAGATCGAGAGCTTTGCCTTCCTGCTCACCTGCGCACCTGCAATACTGCTGATGCTTGGTGCCTGACCATTAAGGGCTTTATAGGTGAGAAGGATTTTAAATTCTATTCTACATTTTACAGAGAGCCAGTGTAGAGAAGATAAGAAAGAAATATGATGTCTTTTCCTGGTTCTTGTCAGTAAATGTGCCGCAGCAGTTTGGATCAGCTGGAGAGTCTTAAGGGACTTATTGGAGCAGCGTGATAATAGGGAGTTGTAATAGTCCAGCCTAGATGTCACACATGCATGGACTAGTTTTTCTGCATCTTTTTGAGAGAGACTGTAACAGGATGTGATGGTCAATGATGTAGAATCAACACTAAGCTCTAACAAGACAAGTACAGAGGCAAGTCCTTTATCTGATGCAATTAGGTTTAACTTTAACCAGTGCTGTGGTGCATTCTAGATCCTGACTGAAAATCCTCAAACAACTTATTGGTGTGAAGGAAGCCACACAACTGATTGGCGACTAATGGTTACTCCATGGCCATCATTAAACCACAATGTTTACATGTCCACATTTTAAAGGCATGTTCTTCATGAATTTTGTCCTGAACCCTTCTCTGCCAACAAGCTCCTTAGTTTGTGCTTCCTTCATTGCGGTCTGCCTAAGCTCAACACTTACATCAGGCTCTTATTATTTTTCAATTGAATTAGGCTGCACAGTAGCTCATTAACAGTTCTTTCATTCAGATATCAGTATGATCTATGATTCCCATGCACATGTCACCCATGTTTTTGAGTGTAAATTTACTGCATTTTCCAAACATGAGTGGAAATAGTATTCTGAAATCAGTTTGTCACCGCTATTAAAATTGCTCTGGGCCACTTCTTCTGAGTTCATATCAGTAGAGCTATATCAGGATTACCAGCTCAGTTGGTCTGTCCACCAAATATTTCTGAAATCTAACAATGGTCAGCTCTTCTTTCTATGAATGTCGTATGTGTTTGTGGCAACGTTTTTGGATTTAGTGTGCTTATGCAACTCTTTAATGGTTTTTTTGAGTTGGGTTATCTGTGTTAATTGTGTTATGCCCAAGAAATGCCTAGGGGACACTGACATTTCAAAAACCTGACCTTTTCAGATGGATTCCTTTTAGTGAGTTAGCATTAGAAAATAGCTCCGTAGCAGCCATGTAGCCTGTTTATGATAGTGGTTTGAAAGGTAATCATATTTTTAATGTAGTTTAGTCTCAGAGAGCTTACTAAACATGTACAGGCGCACCTTATTCTACCACACGTTTTCCTTCTATTCAACTTTCTATGAGCATACTTGGTTCAATCTGTGAACAGCCAGCTTCTTTAGCAATGACCTTTTGTGGCTTACCGGGTGTCAATGACTTCCCCATGATTGTGTAGCCTACTGGACCAGACTTAGAGACCATTTAAAGGCTCAGGGAACCTTTGCAGGTGTTGTGAGTTAATTAGCTGATTATAGTATGACACCGTGAGTCTACAGTATTGAGCTTTTTCACAATACTCAAATTTTCTGAGATACTGAATTTGGGGTTTTCATTAGCTGTAAGCCATAATCATCATAATTAAAGGAAAAAGAGGCTTGAAATATTTCACTCTGTGTGTAATGAATCTGTATAATATGAGTTTCACTTTCTGAATTGAATTACTGAAATAAATTAACTTTTCCACAATATTCTAATTCATTGAGATGCGCCTGTAAATGCAATGGACATCTCAACTGTTAGGTAGAAGTGTGTGGTCACAACAAAGCATTCTGAATTTGCTACAGCTCTGATTCACACATCTGAATGGCTTCTTGCAGCCCAGCCTTCCTAGAAATTAAGTTCATATTGGAAGATTCACATGGGTGTTTGTCAGGGAGGGAGTGTCATTCGTGACATTATGGGTAATGAAACATCCTGTGTTTTTAGAGCTTGACCCATATTAGGGAGTAAAAGTCAGCATATCTCGGCTGCTGCTGATTTGATATTGGCCATTCTTTTTTAAATCTTTCTCTTTGTGGGCCCACAGATTTTATGAAAGTGCAATACTTAATCTCTGGAGAACTCCTGTTTGTCATTTCCTCACATTTTTCTTCTTTTTTTTTTAGCTGTTAGCTGCCACCGTGGTCGCTTGAACTCATCAGCACATTAAGACTGTGTTTGGGTGCCTTAAATAGCTATGGGTTGAAACATGAGCTACTTTGTTTGTACCAAACCTGTAGACAGTGTCAACTCAGTGTCTGTGTGAGGTTATTTTTTTTTTTTTGCTTATGAGCCTGTGACTGTGTCTCCATGCAGGCCTTTACTGTATGCTGATATGCATGAGGAGTCCACAGGGTGTGCCCTGCTGTCTTCAGTGTCGGCCTGTAATAAAGGAGCTTATTGTTGTGTCTGGGCCCTGTCCTCTCCTGGGCCCCACTAAGCCCATCCTGTCTGTCTGCTATCCCACACTCTGCACTCCCCAGTAAAAGCGTTTCTCTTGTCAGTAGGAACTTAATGAAAGTATGAATGACTTGGAGATCCAAGCCCATTGATTCCTACTGACATAAACTTTTAAAAATGACTCACAAATGTATAGTTAAATTTTTGAAAAATATACAGCTGGTAATAGTTGTATAACAGTATGTTTTTCTTGGACTATTTTTGACAGTACTGAATGGAGTGTTTGTGGCAGCAGCATCAGTGTATGTGGGATTGAGTCAAAATAAACGTGTGTGTGTGTGTGTGTTTTCATGGTAATGAAGAAACATTTTGAATGGCCTTGGAACAACAGTGGAGCTCTATGACGTAGAGGACGAAGATGTATATCAGGCTTTGGATACACACAATACTTTTAGTACATCATTTAGATACATAAAATGTTGGTTTGGCTCTGCACATGGGATTTGTTGATAAGAACAATTTAGAATATCCCCAAACTAATGCTTTAAGATTTCATTAAGGTGTGTCTTTTCAAACCTTCCCACTGGGCCTAAATACTATATCATACTGGGTTATTCTAACTCAACTATGTTCTCATACATTGAGCCAAAACCATGTTACCGGAGTAACAAAGTTTAAAAATTAAGGTCAGTGTGAGAAGCTGCTGATTCTCCCACTGACCGATGTGTTATTCATGTCTGGGAAAGACCTGTTGGGTATGTTCTCAGTCAGTCATGAGAGAACAGGTTCATAGGTTAAAATTTTGAATGTATTCTGAACATTTTTATAAAAAAATGTTTTTGCTATTGGGCGAAAGACGATATCAATATACAGTAACATGACAGTGCTGTACTCTACATGTTTTTACTTGAAATGTTTAAGTGGAGAATTGTGTGTGTATAGGTCTTACTTTAAAAATCTAAAAAAAAGCAAGCGTACATATATTGGGTCAGTCACTTACAGCAGCCACTTTTTATTCACCTTCCCCTTCAGTAACCAGTAACATGTCTAATTTCCTCAAGAGCCACCAAAGACTCTGATGTATTGACTGTGTTTTACAGGTCAGCAGGCCCCAACAATATGTCTGAGGATCAATTTGGGGGCCAAGAACAGGAAATGGGGGGAGGCTGTGTTCAGGGGTAAGAAGGAATAATAGGAGGACAAAACAGTGGTAGGAAATGACCTTGGGCACTGGGGCTTGTGATTTAGTACACATGTTTCTCAGGAGGGCTCAAGTTCAGCTACGTGAATGTAACAACATGTACTGTATAGGTAGAGTCTGTAACATCCTCTTTTTGTATTTTAACCAATAGCACTACAATACTTTGCAATGCTTTTCACAATGTTTTGTGATCTTATTCAACATAAATCCATCAAAGTTACACAAGTCACACAAATCTTCTCCAGTAAACCACGCTTTATTCCCTGAAAGTTTTCAGCTTTCTGATCATCAACCTGGTCCGATATTGAGCCGCAGAAACTGACAAAAACAGTAAATGTTAATCAGATGTGTCAAAAATATAACTGATCAAGTCAATAATTCCATCCATCCATCCATCCATTTTCCTCCGCGGGTCGCGGTGGCAAGAGGCTAAGCAGGGTTGTCCAGACCCCCCTCTCCTCAGCAACACTTTCCAGCGCCTCCTGGGGGATCCCAAGGCGTTCCCAGACAAGCTGAGATATATAATCCCTAGGCAGGTAAGTAGGCAGGCAAGTCCAGGTCCAGATACGAAAGAAAACATAAAGTACACCCATAGAGCAACGGGGAACATGGAAACAAAAACTCAGGGGTGCAGTCCAAGCAGGGATACAGAATCACAAATACAAATGCAAGAGAATGCTTGCAAACACTAGAATCATGGCACTAAGCAAATGCTGACCCTACGAAGAACATGGCAAACTGACAGGACCGAAGGAAAACCAAGACGATGACCCGACAATGATCAAAAACAAGGAACCAGTATAAATAGAAAGGCACTAATGAGATAACAAGAAACAGGTGCACACAACTGACAGGTGTAGCAAACAAAGAAACACAAGGACGGAAACTAAACAGCCAGGATATCAAAATAAAACAGGAACCACTAAGAAATACACTACGCATACACTACTACTACGCATAGAACATGTCGGAAGACATTACACAACTGTTTTCACAGGCTGAGTGGTACTAGCCATGAAAAGGAAATGGATCTTGATGTGTAAAACTGGTGGAGTTCCAATTTAAAGATACACTTCTTGACTTTGCTAGTGAGACAAAAAAGGAACATTTTGCAGTGTGAGAGTACTATTGGCAATGAAAACAAAATCAGGGAATGCAGCTTTGTGGTGTAGGTTCTTTGTTTTCGACATTTAAAAGTGTGTAAAAAGAATGCTGAATGGTGAGTTTTATTGTAATGTGACAATACAACTCTGGAGGACACACATTCCCGCTCAGCACGGAAAGTTGGAGGAACGCTACAGATGCTTTTTCCTCACTGGGAATCCTCCGTATTAGTGTGAAATGTGTTTTCTGTTCCCATGAGTGCAACATGCCTGGTAGACTGGGTAATCACTAAATAGATGGAAAAACATCCCAGTCCCAGAGTCTCCACAGTGTGGGCAGTCAGAGTTGAGCCAACTCTCAACAACTGGCAGCTCAAATTACTGGCCAACGTTTTGTTCACTGCAATATATAATAGCACATAAACTGTGATTAACACTTACAGGTCTTATAGATTATTTTTTCCATGATAAACACGTTTATTGTTTGTTATGTTTGAGATTCTGCCTGAGACTGCAATGCACACAGCCTTGTGACCAAACCCTGGCACAGTGCAGTCTCTTTTGTTCATGGCCATCTTGAATAGGCCGATGAAAGAGAACACTCTGTTCTCCGGCAAGCAGATGAGGAGCCCCAAGCTCCTGGAGCTTGGCCTTTCTTCAATGTAGGTCAGATTTCACAAAAGTACCAGGATGGCAGATTTCAATACAGGGTGATCTTACGTGTGCATCGTAGTATATCTAATATTCTCTTCCTCTTTGTCCCCCACCCATCCCGCCTCAGTCCTCACCACTGTTTGTCACACAGGGCCACGCTGCCAGAGGATAAGGAAGTGTGCACTTTTTATCAGGTCAGAGTGAAGCAGGCTAATGCAGGGGGAATAAAAGGAGCCGGTTAATAACTTCAGAACAGTGGAGACAGTAGGAGATGAGCCCAAAGGAAATTCATTATATTTAAACACAAATACCATCTTTATGCCACTGTTTGTGTGAATAATTATGTAATTTAGCCATTATGTAATTGACCAAAACCTAAATAATACAAAAAATGAAATTAAGTTTAACAAAAAATCTCAACCATTTATTAGCTTTTTCTGGAGCTTTCAATTTCATGTCGTCAACGGCAGATATCACCCATCTGCACCAGAAAACCGGAAAAACCTAGTGAGTAAGCATTGAGTTAAGATTTGGTTGTTTTTGTCAAACCTCCAGTACCAAAGTTAAGATTTTAACTTTCACCCACTAATGTAATTTAACTAATGCTTAACAGAACAACTTTAACCCATTCACAACGAGCCAATACTCAAAGCTGCATCAATTAATCATTTTATATTAGTTATATTAACAATGGATCAAATGACTAGGCCTATGTGAAAGGGGCCAATTACAGTGATGAGCTCACAGGGAATTATCACCAACTCTGTTGTTCTCTTCAGCTCTACAGAGTCACCTTGTTTCCACTGCTTTCAGTGGTATAGCTCTGGTAAGATCACTGTACACCACTTTTGATGCAGTGAGTGAGCACCAAACAGCAGACAAAGTATATAGTGAACGCTAGTGAAACTAGCTAATGAACATACTGTAGTGGAGTGCAGCTCAAGAGCCAGATCATTTTCTCAGAGGTTGGTATGTCAATGTTGTGCTTATAACTTGTTTCACTGCACCCAAATATTGATATCAATACTAAAATGATAATAATGCAGCTGAAAATGCGAAGGAATAAATGTTATTATGAAAACAGACATTTGCACTATTCATCAACTAAAATATATGTAGACGTGGGATTTTCATAGGAGTTGTGCAAGCTGGAATTTCTGAAATCCAACCGGACGAGCACATGATTGATATAGTATGATATTGCCAAACCAGTTCATTTTCTTACCATGACACTGAAAAAACAAGGTGATTAAACTTCCACAGAACAGGGGCAGATCATCGATGTATAAAGTGAACTGGATATAGTGTTGGAGGCAGGGCCCCATTCATTCCTATGAACGTTGCTCAGTGGCGCATTCATGGACGTATAATCAGATCTAGATATGGTGCCGCCACTAAGCCTTGCTTCCAATTATTCCCAGTGGCCACTCACGGTATTGCAGCAAAAAAGGCTAAATGCATTTTCCCACTAACCTGTAGGGTTAAATGTCAGAGCTGACATTATTTAACGTTAATGTAGCATAACTTTGTACACATTAGCTACATAGCTTTATGTGACCTGTGACTTCATTGTTTATCACAACTTAGGAACAACAATTTGTCAAGTGCCGATAGAAGTTTGACATAGTCCCAGCCATTCTCAGTAAGAATTGCAGAATTCACATACTGCTGTGTGCTTTTTAATGGACACCATTTTGCAGATGAACACTGGTTAATGTAGCTAAATTTTATTAAAGATATGACTGACATCTCCTCCCAGACAGCCACAAATTATTCTGTCTCCTACTTTCTTGGAGTGCGAGTGTAGTAGTCGTAACATTTGGTTCAATTACACGATTTATTTTTTTCAGTCAGGGCAGGTTCAGATGACTTTGATTCATTTTATACCCTGAGTCCCTCTCTGCTGCTGTAGCTCAGAAAGTGCATTTGTCCTCTGCACTACATCTTAAATACACATCCAGGAACAGTCACATCTTACCTACAGAGACACCATCAATGCAATCACTTAGTTCCACTGCAGCTGCCATGTGTATATTCTAATCAGAGCAGTGAAACCACAGTCAGCTGCAGAGGTCAGTCACAGCCTGCAGGGTCCTACAGAACAGATGGAATATTATTTAGCACACACTGTACACAAAGATCAGAGTTGAAGCTCTGAAAAGCAAAAGCCAGCTGTTGAATGTGGGATGAGATGAGGCTAGAGCTGAAAACATTTTGGACTGATGAATGACAGGTGACCTAAAATACTCTGCAAAACCAAAACAACGTCACCACAGCATAATTTAGAGTTGAGAGTAAAATGTATTATTGACCTTGGAAGCAGTAGTCTGATATGAAAAAAAAAAAAATCTTTTACCCAAGTTCCACTTAGCTTTCAACCATCTCATGGTCTTCAGTTGATTAAATTTGCTCAGAAGTTTGTTGGTCCACAGAAATCTAAAATTATCTTAAATTGTTCTAGTTTATTTTAACTTGGATCTTGAGGTCCTGCCCAAGTTACGTACTGAGATCTGGCAACACAGTGACATCACTAAAAGAAGTCTGAATAAATATCTATAACACAAATACATACTGAAAAATAGCAAAAATAAACACAACTAATCACAACCAATTTAGGAGAATAAATGGCTATTATAGCAATTATAGAGTTACACGTGTTGGGAATACCAAAATCATTTGTGATGCATGAGTTGTAAATGTTATATTTCTCCTCTAATCCACATATTATGTATCTAACTTTCTCCAAATTCTATAGTAGCATGGCCTCCCGGATCCACTAAATATAGGAGGAGTCCTTTCCTTCCAATTAAGCAGTATAAGACTGTTACGCTCTGGTTTACTGACCGATAGGCAAGGCTGGTGGCATGAAAGTCCAAGGGCATGTGTGCATGAATTTATCACTCAGCCTGAGCATGAAGGCCTGCCCAAAGCCATTTGATTGACAGCTTGGCCCTATAAGGGAAAATCAAAAGCAATATGGGAATAGCAAAAGCAAAAGGGAAAAGAATAAGGAAAAATAAAGGGATCATTTATATTTATCATTTTAGATATTTCTTTTATTTTTTTCTCTTTATATTTCCACATTTATTGCCTTAATTCTTTTACAGATTTATTCATTTTTGGGACACTCCTATGGCTCCATATAAAGGTTCCTGTTTTGAATTATGTTATATATTTGGAGATTGTACACTTATTATAAGGGTTATCATTGAGAACTGAGTATGTTAAGTCTTTAGGGGGAGGACTGAGACAGCATGAAAAATGCTTAGAGGCAAAGCTGCAGATGTGAAGATATCTAATGTAATGAGATTTTGGCAACCTGTGGGCCTGGCACAGAGATAAGAATGATACAAACTTTTCATCATTAAAAAGATTAAAATCCAAGCCGCTTCTGCACCACACTGCCAAGTCTAGTTGAGATGGTGTAAATAGTTAAACATTATTATAGAAAATCTATTTAGGTTATTAAATCTAATGTTTTCTAAACTGGCCCCATATTTTGAGTTTTGTACGACCAAATATTTAGTTTAAATCTGGGTTTTGATATTTAGTGGATGCGGTTAGGTCAAAAATTAAAAAAGACCCACGTTTCAATAAACTGGAATGATCCTTTAATGGCTAATGACATGCTAAACAGTTAGCTGACTACGGCGCCACAGTAACATACACAGTGTAGGTTAAATAGTCCTTGTCTGAATCTTCTATTTCTTCTTACTGAAACCTCTCCCCCTAATTTAATATGGACCTCCATGATGTAGAGTCCCATAATGAAGGGTTTGGCAGTCACTGTAAACTTTTGTGACTCACTCCTATTTTGCCTCCAGTCATTGCCAGGCCCTGAGAAGGCAGTGGCCTCCTGACGTGTTCTCTACAAGATGAAAGACATCAAGAATAAACATGTGGTCTAACACATTCTCGGGTTTACCAGTTTACTGTGGCTACACATGATGAAGCTTCCACTGCAAGTGGTGATGGGGAGGCCAGATACATGGCAGAATTGTGTATGAGGTGAGGTCTGATTAAGCCTGAAATCAGCCAAAGGTTAATAGGTGAGTTCAGGCCACACAGTAGTTGAGTCTCTGGCTGCTTGTAGAATCAGATGTTTTCATGTCAGTGATGAAGAGCAGGCTTTGGTTTCAGCCTCAAGAGTTTGTTCAAATCGATCAGACTGAGTTGTGGCTCGTATAACATATTAACAATGTAACTGGGTGCTTGACCATGTGAACAGCGAGCCAATGCAAAGAGGCAAGAGTCGGTTGTGATCAGATACCCCTGACCCCAGCAGCAGCATTTTGGATAAGCTGGAGGTGAGCAACTGATTTATGGCTTAGACTGGAATTAAAAGTTGCAGCAGTGGAAATGAGAGGAAAATAAAAGTATCGGAAACTGTTCAAAATATTTTTCTTTTAGCTATTGTTCTCAATGAGCATGATTGCACTACTCTGTACATTTGAAATGAGTGTGAGCAGTCTGTTATTTTTGGTTTTGGTATTTTCACTTCAATAAGGAAAATATAGCACATATAACACCAGCCTTATATTTTAAGCAGTATTCACAATTTAATTCCGGAGTCCGGTGTTGGATTCAGGTCCAACACCAGTGTAAAATGGTTGTTCTTTGCGTTGGATCAGGTTTATCACTTACATTGTGGGTCACTTGGTGAAAAAGCATCAAAAAAGGTGAAAAACCAGTGATTACCTGGATGACCAGTTATTACCTGGATGATAACAGAACAGACAAACGTGTGAATCATCCCAACCCTGCATCTTATGTTGACAGACTGTCATGTTGGTGGTCAGGTTTGATATGAAAGGCCCCAAAATGCAGGCTGAACCTGGGATCCTTGGTGAAAAGAGGCTGTTTGAAGGCTGAATACTCTGAACTGATAAGCAAGCGAACTGTTCTAAGAAGAGCTTTATGTAATGTCTTCTTCGACTGGTGGTAGAAGTGATAGATTGCCAAAGTGAAAGGTGAGAATAACATGCACGCTTTCTGGTGTCTGTCCTCAGGATGGCTTATATTACAGAAGACCCGCCCTCTTAAAGCTTGACAACCAATCAAAAATGACAAATGACGACCTGTAATCTGTGCCGTAATACATTTCAGACAAGATAAACTAAATCTTGATTCTTTTTTTCTTCTTCCCCTCAGCTTGTGACAGTAACCATTGGGGTCCTCACTGCAGTAACAGATGTCAGTGCCAGAACGGAGCACTGTGTAATCCCATCACGGGAGCCTGTATCTGTGCTCCTGGATACAGAGGCTGGCGCTGTGAGGCCCAGTGTGAAGTGGGCACCTATGGCAATGGATGCCAACAGAAATGCCAATGCCAGAATGGAGCTGCCTGTCACCACGTGACCGGAGAATGCAAGTGCTCACCTGGATACACTGGAGCTTTGTAAGTCAGAGGAGAAATTTCTTTCCAAAGCCAGTTTCTCAAGTGCCTTTGTTTTGGCCAGAGTATGGGCTCATCTGTTTTCATGGATCGACTCAGAAGCAAGTTACTAAAGGAACTCGTCAGATTGGAAGAGTTTGTGTTTAATATGACCTTTAAATTATCTGGTGTATCTATCTTGATTTTCACTTCCCATATGTATGTAAAGCATAAAGTCAGTAATCCTTCATCCTCTTCATACTGGTCATTTGCTAGTGCAGTCAACTGTAAGAAATAGGGGGTCAAAACCCATTTGTCGTGGCCATATTTGCAATTGTCATTTCACCTCTTTAATATCCAGATAAAATTCAGATGTGATTTAATTCACTTCCATTTACAGTACGTTTACCCATTTTACAGTACACTTCAATTAATAAATTAATTGATAATGAAAAGAATAATTAATTGTAGCCCTAATTAGCATACAGGAACTTAACACAAGAGTGACACGATACTCACTTTTAAGGATGACACTTTGCAAGCAAATTTTGTTGCTGATTATTATATAAAGTAAACTTCCATATGTCACAAATTTGAACTGGACCCATTTTGTTTTTTCTTCATAGCTGTGAAGACCTGTGTCCCCCAGGCAAACATGGGCAGCAGTGTGAGGAGAGATGTCCGTGTCAGAATGGAGGAGCATGCCACCATGTAACTGGGGAGTGCTCCTGTCCTACAGGATGGATGGTACACACCTCCAACTTAATTAATAAACAGACGCTAATAAATACTGCGATATTGCGATAAGAGCCTTACAGAATTTAGCAGAGATCGGACATGAAAGAAGCATCATTAAGATGGTGAACACAACCTGGGAAAACAGGCAGACAAGTTAATCTTCAAAGCACTGACAACATCCTCACATATGCAAGTATCCTCTGATAACATGTCAGTATGAGCTGAACCAGAGAAGAGAAAGTCATGATATGAGCCAAGGAATGAGCAGCCCCTTTAACATATTTGATAAAGTTAAAAGGTTCACAGAAATTCAATAATTCTCTGGATAGACCATACGACAGACAACAGACATGCATATCAAAGTCTCATAGCATCAGTATGTTGAGGTCATAATGTGATAGGAGCTCAGAGAGGTCTTGCCGAGAAGCAGAGTTTGGTTTTGAAGTTATACACTACAATACAGAATAGAGGAGCTGTATCCATGATTAGGAAAATTAGTTCATCATTTTCCTTGCCAATCACACACTTCAGCAGGCCTGGAAAACATAAAGCCACGGATACAAAAATGTAAGGTGTAAATGCTGCTCACATGATTGTTGATTTCTGTATGTATGTTCCTGTTGTCGTTGCTGTGTGCAGGGTACAGTGTGTGGCCAGCCGTGTCCAGAGGGGAGATTTGGACAAAACTGTTCCCAGGAATGTCAGTGTCACAACAACGCCTTCTGTGTGTCGTCCACTGGACTTTGTCTCTGCAGCCCTGGTTACACGGGAGAACGGCAAGAGCAACTTTACAAAATACCATACCGCATACAGCAGTTTGTATTGATAAAACTGGCTTTCAAGGCGCTGGATCTGAAAGATGCTCATCCTGGATTTCCTGGAAGAGCAACGCTTATTAGTATTTTACACATATATTTCCAACTTCAAGTTGATAGGCCTAATAACACAAGGGTCGGTCTAGACCTGCTCTATATGAAAAAGTGCCATGAGGTAACTTTGTTATGATATGGTGCTATATAAATAAAAATGAATTGAATAACATTTGCTTTTGAAAAGCTTCTGGCGCATATGCATATCTAACAATATTTGCAGATCTGTTGCTTTTATTTACAGACTGTTAATTGTGTACAGTGCATATGGGTTACATATGTGTATGGAGTAAATGCATGTTGTAGTGCTGGTGGAAAACTTGGACATCCGGCATTTTCAGTGCGTTCCTGTGGAATTTAAAACTTGGAAAGGCTTCAAAAGGTGAAATAGGTCATCAAAATTTTTATAAAACAATTAAGTATTTTTACATGGAATATTCTGGTGTCATAGGGCTTTAATTTTGCAAATTCAAATTCACTGACTGTACTGTTTTTTTCACGCCAAGTGTGCAGAGGTTGCGTTCCTTTCCTGACGCTTATGAATGTTAAGATTATCAGGCAAAATGCAGATTTTGCCCAGACTAAGTAAGCCATGACAGAACACCCAGGTGGATCATCCTCTGCAGGGAGTATAAGCTGAGCCATCAGTCTAATCAAAATGTTCATTATTTTTTAATCAAAAGGGGACAAGCTGTTCTGTCTTTTGGGAAAAAGCCTTTCCCACTATGAAATTCCACGAGTGCACTTAAAACACGGATGGATGAGTTTTCACCCAGGACTTAAATGCAATATGCATTTATGGCTCAAGACTCAAAACTCCACACATTTAACAATCTGTACATATTACACTAAATATCAAATAAACACATATATTTTTATGCATTGGAAGCATTTCAAAAGCAAATGTTCTATGTTGGTATATAAGTATATGTGTAACATACTTATTTACTCAAGTTGAGACAATTTTATTTGTGAAATTGTTTAACATTTGTTCATAATGGTTGGTATTTGTTTTTGGATTGGACAATAGAGTTAACACCAAAACTCATTCACAAATCATCATATACATTTGTAAATCTGTATTTGTAGATCAGGAAATATGCTTTTGTCACCAATATTGAAACCATTTTCTCTCCATACGTCTGTGGCTGAGCCATATTTAGGGCCTTACTTAAAAGGTGCCGACACGACAACCAGTTCAAGGTGGTAGGTCTTGTTCACTCATACTGTGTGGGCATCTCCAAGCACACCTCCTATTTTGCAGACATGCAGCACAAAATGTGTTACTTATCTGATAGCTCTGAAACAGCTGAGCCAGTAATAGGGAAGTATGACAACAACAGCACAACAAAAGGAGAGAGCTTGTCCAGGCAATCATATTGTTGCCGGCATGGTGCAGAGCGTCACAATGTTAACACACAGCACCACAAATCTGCAACCAGAGTCAGATGGTGCAGCTGTAACTTAGCTACACTGCATGGATGTGACCTTAGCTGATAATGTCATTTGCACATGGCAAGCTAGCACAGTTTACCAGCCAGAAAGTCTGGATAAATTAGCTGACATTATCCACTCAAGACAGTATTTTGCTACGCTAGCCTTATCTCCTCAGGCAGGTCGTTCCAGAGTCGAGGGGTCCTGATGGCAAAAGCTCGTCACCTTTAGATTTAAGCCTCAACTCTGGCACAGACAGGAAAGGCCCCACCTGAGGATCTAAGGCTGTGAACTGGCTCATATGGGGTCAGTATTTCTACTATATAGCTTGGTGCCAGACCCAGGTGTGCCTTGCAAGTGATCAGTATAATCTTAAAATCAATTCTAAATTGAACGGGGAGCCAATGGAGAGAAGCCAGGATTGGGGTGATGGGATGTCGTCTGTTAAAACCAGTAAGAAGCCGAGCTGCTGCATTCTGAACTACCTAGTTGGAGGCGTATGAGTAACTATTGGTTTATGCCAGAAAATAGACCATAGACAGGCTGAAGAGTGAGAAAGTATTGAGAGACAAACTAACACATTGTTGGTTTGTGGCATTTCTTGCCATAAAAGAAATATATAGAGTAATGCTAGCCCTATTCTTTAAAGTGTAAGCTATGGTATTGACTGATAATTATGCTGACAACTGATTTCCACCAAAATTGAAAACTGCACCTATTAAACTCTATGTGTACCTCAGGGAGACTGAAACCCTAAAATCTCCCCCAAAAACAGAGAAGATACGACATTTATGTCTTCATTGGATCTGATTATGAGTGACAAACAAAAATTCTAATCAAATCGTTTGTATCTTCTCAACTCTTCCACATCATCCAAAAAGAAGAGAGAAAACACAATCAGGATGCCCAGTCAGTGTTTTCACAGACAACTCTCAGCAGAGTGCCGCGCAGGGCTTTAGGTCTATATAATTAGCAATATCAGAGAGCACACACCATATACTTAAAGAGACCAGTGACGAGACAGGAATAGCTTTTCCTAGTGCAGTTTTATGAGTAAATAAGGGTTTGAGGGAAGCCAAATGTTGCTATATAGCACTGCTTGGAACTGGGCCAGCCATGCCACACCCAAACCCACTTGACTCCATTAACAGGGCGGGGGTGGAAATTGAATTGCCCTGAATTATTGGCAGTGCTTTGCAAGAATGTGGATGATATATTGAACAGGCTTTAATGGATTTAACAGTGTTAACAGTGGAATGGATGTAGTGTAAAGATGTGTCTGGATTGGTGTTAAAATATCAGGAAAAACAACATTAAGCCAAGTCAAGTGAAGGTTCTGTAAATTCTTTTGACATCTGAGTCCATATTTGTCATCATTCTTCTTGCCTGCTCTAAATGATTGGATACGATCATGGCCTTTCATTTTCAAAGCCAGCTTCATTTTCAAACTGTTTGGTTGCATGTGTAAACGAGTACACGGGTATTTCAGCAAGTTGTGTGTGTGAGACGTGGATGCAGATATGCATGAGAAAGAAAACAATGAATACAGTTAGGAGTAAATGTAGTACACACACAAAAAAGTGCTTTTTAATTATTAATGCATATTTTGTATGTCAGAATATAGTACAGACCATCGCATACATTTTGATATATAACTTATAACTACTTGAACAACCCGAAGGGGAATTGTACATTTGCTAACATGCTGTGACTCAATTGTTTTCAGATGTTTACAGTTTCATGCAGTGGCCCACATTTTTTTGAGTTCACTTTTTCAAAACTATTAACACACTGTGGATACATTTTTATTGCGTCTAAACAAAATACATTCAATGACCACATATTTCAAAATTCATTCACTTTTTTTCACTCAATCTCAATCACCACTAAAACTTTGTATATGTACAGTCCTTTTTACACGTTTACATATTATTGCAAAAACAGTTACATTTATGTTCAAACCTAAAGTACTGTAAATTAGGGTTACTGTAATTTGCTACATTGTGCTACATCTACAGCTAAAAATAAAGCATAATTTGGACGCTGAGCGTTGAGAGTTTATTCATTTATGTGCACGGATTGCTAATCTGAGCGCCCTGTTTATTTTTTCTTATTTATCTTTAAATAATCAATGGCAATGAACATCATATGGATATTGTTGTCAACATGATTATATAATCCAAGTGGCGATACCCCAAAAGCATATTGTTCCATATGAACATGACCTTAGTTCTTAGGAGACGTCATTACAATAACAGTAACAACACGGATAAGCATTTAATTCTTTTGAGAGAATTGCTATTGATCCACTTCCACCTTTTAAAATCTTTGACCATGGATATCACTTTATCTCTTGCTGTGAACAGGTGCCAGGATGAGTGTCCAGTTGGAACTTATGGTGCTGGCTGTGCAAAGATTTGCCGCTGTAAGAACAACAGCAAATGCTCCCACACCAACGGAACGTGTCTGTGTGAGCAAGGATACACAGGGGAGACATGTGATGTCCGACTGTGTCCTGAAGGACACTACAGCAACCGATGTGATAGGAAGTGTCCGTGCTTTGCCCCAAACACACGCAGGTACGCAGAAATAAGGTTCAAACTTTGCTCTGCATATAGTATAGTCGAGATAACATTGCCAAAAGAAATTTAAAAATTTGTAAACCAGTGGCTTAAAATATTCCAAAATGTTACTCTGTGTTCAAATCTGTATCTTTCAAATTTGTTAACAGGTGATGATGTGTTGTCTTGCTTGTCGGTGTGATCGTTGACCCTGCAGACAGCTGACAGTTGTGGACCAGTAGTCGGTGATCAGTTAGACTGGCACAGCTGGTGGCTGCATGTGTTATTGAGAGAACAGCTGTTCTGCTCCTCCTCAATGGGAGTGCTGTGTACAGTAGGCCAGCTGTCAGTCAAACACAATCACTAACAAATACAGGCCGATTCCACCTGTGTTACTACAGATAATCTCCACTCTCCTGGCATAGAATCAAAAACATTATGGAGACTTGTGTGATGAATAGTAGAAGTAATGGTAATAATTAATGGATTACACTTATATAGCGCTTTTAAACCTTAATGGTTTGCAAAACGCTTTTACATATTGGTCTGTCAGCTGCCATGCAAGGTCTCGCCCAAGGACATTTTGAATTGTGGAGGACCGAACCACCAACCCTGGGATTAAAAGACGACCCGCTCTACCTCTTGAGCCACAGCCACCCTAGTAATACATGAAATATAGCAAACATATAGCAGTAGTAGTAATGCCGGTCACTTGGTGTGTCCATGAAATGCCATTAAATTACATAAACCGTTCAAGGTCCCCAGAGGATGACTTGATTAATTCTAATTAGGTGACTCTTACCTCTCAAACTGCATCACCATCAGGTCAAAATGTCCCCATGACCAGCACTTTGGTCTATGGCGTATACTTTGTCCATGTTGGACAGAGGAGCTGACCAACCACATCACCATCGTTCTGGCCTCGAGCAAAGTGCTTGTCGGTCTAACAGCATCTGAAACGCCCTCCCTGCATATGTTTATGACATCAGAATTGGGGTGCTACTTTCGGAAACCCAAATCTGACAAGCACGCCCACTTCATACAGTGATTTGCCAGGTGAATGGGGGTGAGAAAAAAGGCAGGGTTTGAAATTGTCTCTCAAATTGTAACTTTTGGAGTGCAGCCACTCAGAACAGGGATAAACAATTTAGATATGGTCGGACGACATGTCGTGTTTGTTTCAAGCATACTGAGCCTTTTAGGCCCTGCCCCTGGCAGGCCTATAAAGATTGAGTTTCTCAAACGTAGGAATCCTATATTTTCAATTCAGTTTTATTTATATAGCGCCATATCATAACAGTTATCTGAGGACACACGTTCATATAAAACAGGTCTAGACCGACTCTTTATTACAAAGACCCAACAATTTCCAAAATGAGCAGCACTAGGCGGCAGTGGCAAGGAAAAACTCCCTTTTAACTGGCAGAAACCTCAAACAGAACCAGGCTCTGGGTGGGCAGTCATCTGCCTCAACCAGTTGGGTTGAGAGAGGGGTGGGGTGTAGAGTGAGAGCAGCAGGAAAAAGAACACAGAACAGTACAGTTCCACATACAGATGTAAAGCAGCAGTAGCAGTAAAGGTATCAAATTTGAGAAGCAGTAGTAACACTAAACAAGAATTGACTACAATTTGTAACTCCAGTATGCTCCTCTCTTGTCACCAGTTGCCACCCCATGTCAGGGGAGTGTACATGTCAGCCTGGTTGGTCAGGCCTTTACTGCAATGAGACGTGCACTCCAGGATTTTATGGCGAGTCTTGCCATCAGGTGTGCCAGTGCCAGAATGGTGCCGACTGCCACAGTGTTACCGGAGCGTGTATCTGTGCTCCAGGCTTCACGGTAAACCCATTTCTAAAATGTCAGAATGTCCATATGAATGCTTTATGATAAATAAATAACGATGCTTTTACAAAGACTATAATAGTCACACCAATTGTGTTTTCTAAAAAACAGGTGGCTTTTTTTTATGGTCAATATATAATGAATGACAAAGTGTTACTATTGGAAGACAAATGTTGTTTGGGCACTCAACTTGATCCTGGGATGTGTATGATGTGAATGCTTTGCTTGCATTAGTGCATTTTGTATTAACTGTGCTGAGCTGCATGTTGCTAAAGTGAACAGTGTGAGTTTTGAAAAAGTGAAGTCCTTTAGAAATGTGACTTAGCAGTTGTAAAAAACTAAATGTAATTCATGAGACTTATACAGTATGTGTACTGTATGTTGGCTGTGGGCTCATCACCTTGCTCAACTGCCTGACAGCAAACCCAGGCCAGACAAAATAATGAACCTAATCACTCACTACACCTTATAATTGCCATCACCTAAGAGCCATAAAATATGGCTCTTTAGTGACATCTAGTGGCAGCAGTTAGAACTATAGCAATATCGATCAGCAAATGCTACAATCCATTTAGTTTCCTAGGATGCATGAATGAATGAATAATCAATTTTGTGTGTCCAGTCAAGATGTGCTTATACAACAATACTTACACAAAGGCATGGACAAAATGCAAGCAAACTAACATTTTTCATATGTTAATGGTAAGCCTTTAAAGTTTTGTCCAGTGCCTTGTATGTGAATATGTACTGTAGTGTATATTCCTATATGATATCCTCACAGCCGGTTCTAAGTATTAATCTACTGGATTGGCCTCCTCAGGGTCCCATTTGTTCAGTCCCCTGCCCAGCAGGAACACATGGAGTAAACTGCTCCTCCCGCTGTAACTGTAAGAACAGAGCTCAGTGTTCACCTGTGGACGGATCCTGCTTTTGTAAACCAGGTGAGGAGGAGAAGGAGGAGGACAGAGATGTATTTGTCATAATACCTTACTTCTGAAGTCGCTGATTTGGGAAAAAAGAAGTGTGTGTTTAAACAGTGTGACCTTGTTTTATCAGGATGGCATGGGGTCGACTGCTCCATCAACTGTCCCAGTGGTACCTGGGGTCTGGGCTGTAACCTCACCTGTATGTGTGGGAACGGAGGAGCGTGCAACGCGCTGGACGGGCTTTGTACCTGTGCTCTAGGCTGGAGAGGAGAGCGGTGTGATCTCCACTGCCAGGTGAGAGGATATGCACACTCCCAGATCTTTATGTGGAAAAATAATGTTTCTTTGTTTACTTTTTTGTTATCTTTTGCAAAATAGATACGTTTTTTTTGGGGGGGGGGATATGTCCAATATAATTTGTTTTTGGCAAATCAGTGAGGAGTCCACCAAAAATCAGTTTCAAAACATCCTTGATTTTACTGATAGTGCACAGTATTGTTGTAGATTGTATGTTGTATTTGCAATTGTAAACTCCAAAAAGCTCATGTAACTAAAAAAGATAGCCTGTACAAAATCTAACTATTGCTATGATATTTGACCTTATCATACGGTAAACTTTTAATAATGTAAACTGTCCCATTAGGACATGATGCTGTGGAAGTAAAATAGGATTTAAAAGCGTGAAAGGACTCAAAGTTTCTCTCTGAAGAAGGAATGACTGCTGCATGTCATGTGAATGGACGTTACTGAAGTTTATCTCTGTGATGGTACTGTTCATCCTCCTCAGGATGGTACCTATGGTCTGGACTGTAAAGAACGCTGTGACTGCAGTCATGCAGATGGATGTCACCACTCTACTGGTCACTGTCGCTGTCTGGCTGGATGGACTGGTAAGACCTAATGACATTGTTGCCATGGCTGATTTGTCCATGCTTCGTCTTAATAAATATCTGACACATTACAGTACACCAAAAATATCCCAGTTTCCACTACTTCCTGCTGTCTATGGTTCTTTGCAATCAAATGTAATAATAATAATAATAATGATAAACTTTATTTTCTATAGCACCTTTCATACAAGAAATGCAGTTCAAAGTGCTTCACAACAAAGATATTAAAAGTGCTTAACAGAATAGAATGCCATGAAACACAAATGCAGTTAAGAAAAATTAAACTTGAGTAATATTTAAGAGCAAGTAAAAAGCATTAAAGAGTATAAGAAATGGCAAACATAATAATAGCATAGCATATAGATATGACAGACGGTCATTGCCATCATTGAGCTACACTGCT
>JAVQJF010045798.1:0-78556 GCA_036023855.1 Gadopsis marmoratus | reverse complement strand
CAGTGTCATGGCAGAACACAAGACTACAGTCTGAAAAGTGATTTCTCTTTACAGGACAAAAGGGGAATAAAAAAAACCTCTTAAATATCAGCGACATTTCATTATTTCCCTTTATATAGTTGTCATATTGACGTGTAATTATTTGTGTAGAGAGTGAGAATCTGAAATAGAAACAATGAAGGCCATACAGAGTAGTAATTATGACTCCTAGTTGCACCTGTCAGAGACGTCTCCCGATGAAAATAATGTGTAATATGTCAAATGCGTTTTCATAAGTCACACCTCTGTGTGTTAGTTAGTCCTCCTCGCTCTGAGGGTGGCAGGGCAGACTGCTCTATATTTCACTTTGCTGACACTTTCTTTTTCCTCTGCAGCTTCGTGCTGCACCCTTCTTATCATTTGCATAGCGTCAGCTTATGAAATGGCTGAAAGCAGTGATTCTCTACTTAGCTCTTTAATCACTGCGAAAAAATTAGCTTTGGCTTTAATGGCTCCTTTCTCATAACATGCTGCTAGGTTAATGCACATGCTGCCAGCAACATTCTTTATTCATCTTGTGGGAGCAGACAATTGCTTATAGGGTGATTCATTTCACTTTTCCCCATTGAGACAGTAATTCAAACATGCAAGGGACTTTACGACAATTATTAGAGGGGTGGCGGGATTCATAAAAGAGGAAAGGTTGTATATTTATACTTTATACTTTCTTTTTTGGATGGTTATCAACATTGTTTTTGGGAGAGATAGGTGATAGCTCTTGGTTCAAAATAGTCTAGTAAAACGGTAAAGGATGCATCATTTTGTTATGTTTGCCATCATTTTGGCAATAGCTAATTCAACTTCTGAATTTAGCCTTATCAAACCCATGATGGACAGTAAAAAAAGAAATATCAAAGCAGACGCAGCAGAACCAGACATATTATTCCTTTTATTCCATGTTAAAACCTGGGGCCTACATTACCACTACAGAGACCTTTTCACACTCTTCAGCCCAAAATGACGTTGTCTCAAGTGACATCACTTGAGGTAATTTCTCTTTTTTCACATATACAGATGTACTCCCCAAAATCTGTAAACAGACT
Source organism: Gadopsis marmoratus (assembly GCA_036023855.1). Taxonomy (NCBI): domain Eukaryota; kingdom Metazoa; phylum Chordata; class Actinopteri; order Centrarchiformes; family Percichthyidae; genus Gadopsis; species Gadopsis marmoratus. Next base: position 77,474 of record JAVQJF010045798.1, on the reverse strand, counting down.
TTGATGTGTAAAGTTGGTGGAGGTTTAAATGGGAATAATTGTAATTGTACCAAATCAGTAATGTTATATTGCTTTGTGGGCAAGGTTCAAAGAAAACAATGATAAGGTGGTCCTTGTCTTATAAAAAGGGTAACATACTTTTAGTCCCCCCTACCTAGTCTGATAGTCCCTAACAATAGCGAAAATGTTATTAGTTAGAATCAATATCTCTAATATTTCCTTTGAATATACGGCAAATAAATCTTCAAATGTGCTGATTTTAAAAGTCATGCCTTTGATGATACTCAACTTTTCTCCCTTGCTATTCCCCATGCATTATTCAAGTAATAAAAACTGCGTGTGGCAAAAACATCTGGACACAGATTCTTGATTCACAGTCATTTAGCTCATAAACCTATCCATCTCATCTCCATCTTTGTTCAGGCCGGGCCAGAGAGCTACTGGCAACCTGCACGACCCTGGAACAAAGAGCAGGAGACATCACCATCTGCTGCACCAGTGTCAGGTGTCCTAAACAGCTGCAGAATTCAGCCGAAGCGCCAGACAACAGGATCAATTATGAGGAAAGAAACTTTCTTTCTGTTACTGGAGGAACTTGTCTGCAGGGATTACTCTGGAACACCTCCTTTATTGCTTTTATTGCTCACAATGTGCCCTCTTTGGCAAGCTGCTGCGCAAACGCCAGGAAATCCATCTTAAACCATTTAAAGCAGCAGGAGGGCTACCCTGGCACCTTCCTCACTCCCACTTTCTTCTCAAACAATTACATACCAAAGTAAATAGCCCAATTGGAGTGTGACCACAGCATTCAAGACCCACCTCTTTTGATGTGCACAGACTAAAGGCCCCCAGGTGTAATTCAGCTGAATATTGTATTGTAGCCGGCATAATTTTCACAAGTGGCTAAAGGATTGATTAAGTCTCTTCCACTTTAACCGTGGCCCTGTCATCAACATCTGCATGTTGTTATTTATGTGTCTACTTAATTTGATTGTGTGTAGGAGGTTGCTCCAGCTACAGATGCAATCATACAGGGCTGCCAGTGTAGGACCGCGCGAGCAGAGCTGGGACCTGACTTGTAAAAATGTCTTTTCCGAAAAACATGAATAAAAACACTTTACTGTTACACTTGAGCTTTAACTGTCTGGCTCCTTAACCTTGGCACAGGGACCTAACAGGACCAGCTGACAGTGAAGGGCTGAATGTTCTGGACTGAGGCAAGGTGACTCACTGGCTCTCTGCGTCCTAATGCTAGGCACTGTCTACCCTCAGGGAGGAAATGATGGAGCTCTTACAAGCCACGGACTGTAGCTGCTCGGTCTCGGTGTGTGCGTGTGTGTGTGTGTGTGTGTGTGCTAGCATGGTCAGATCTCTTCCACCTGATTGTCACTGCACCAGAAAGCTCCCTGGAAATGTAATGTTCTCAGGTTTCAAATTACAGTATACCAGACACAATATGTTTTAAGATGTTTACTGGCTATAATCTTCATGATAGAACAGTTGGTTATTGTTTCAGGATGTATAGTGGCAAGAGATGATATCATACCTGCCATTCTTTAAGTGAACCAGCCCTGTTTGCCATATGGCATACACAATTGAAAGTCGCTAAGGAGAGGAGACTGAAAGATGCTCCAGGCATGACACTGTCACTGGAGAAGAAGTAATGAGTGCAGGAGTTCCCATTAAGATGTCACTGCATGCACCTTAGTCATATTCTGTGATAGGCAGCCGCACAGAAGAGATCCTGTGCATGGTCAAACACATATCCCACATTCACTGCCAGAAAAAAAAAGAAGCCACTTAACAAAACTCTCGCCAGTCTTTGCTTTTTGTTGATGCGCTTCAACTTTTAAATCTGCCACTTGGATTATTACATTAAATATTTTGGCTAGATATTTAAAGGAATAGTTTTGAGAAGAATGCTTATACCGTTAATTATGAAACTTCGGCTTGCAGCCAGTTAGTATAACTTAGCATAAAGACTGGAAACAGGGGGTAAGAAAATCTGCTTTTTCAGCATGTGCCATGTGTGCACTAAGGCTGTATTGTAGCAAACAAACATTACAAAATCCTTTATTTTGATTTTCACTCCTGGTTGTCTCTGGGTCTGTCTGTCAGGGGACAGACCCCTGCAGTTTGGATCCACTCTGACTTTTCTCAAGGTTGACTAGAGCAGTGGGGCAGGGACGCTGACCTCGATGTGGCTCGTACCCTGCACTTAAATCTATTTTGGAGTGACACACAGAGAAGTGCATTTCCCTAAACACACTGGCTCTGGGTTTCACATGCAGTTAAGGCATGGAGACAGCAGAGTCGAGCTGTGCAAACAGGTACACTAAAGCAGCACTTGGATGAATGAGATTGCTGAGGAATTGCTGACTTGAGTGTAGTATTTGATTCAGGGTGACAATCAGGCGGAGTGGCAGAAAGAAAGAAAAGCAGAAAAAGGTGAGGAAGTAAGACAAAATACAGACAGCATGATGCAAACACAGTTGAAGCGATACCAGAAAGCAGAAGAGTGTTATTAGTGCAGCATTGTGCCTCTAAAGGGTTAATCATGTTGTTACTGTACACGGATCACAGTAGTGCTGCCCCACTCTAGGCTCTGGCTCTGCTCTGCCAGGCCAGATGGCTACCATATGTATACCGTGCCAGTGATCACAGAGGGAGAGCGAGATGGAAAGCGGGAAACAGAGTAGTGACGTGTGTTAGGATGTGAATGCCTTTCCTTCTCTAAATGGCTGCTTTATTCATATTGAATAACCTTCAACGTTCGTGGAGTTGTAGAAATAGAGGTGTGAAATTGAAACTGTGTTTTTTTATGAAGGAGTGCTGTTATGCCTTAAAAGACCGTAAATCTCCAGAGGTACAGTCTCGGTTTGGGTTCTCATGTGACCACAGTTTGGTCTGAGGTAGCCACAAGTCTTTAATGGCTTAGTCCTGTGCCAGCCACCGGAGTACAAACGGGTCCGGTGAGAAAATACATGTGCACATGCAAATGTCTGTTTAAATTAGAAAACTGGCAGAGGGAGAAGGCATGTGAACACCGGATGAACCGCAAACACATGCACACACACAAATGCTAATATACAGTCAGTAGCTGCAAACAAGTTCATAGCAAGCCATGTTCCGTACACTACCGAAGTGCGTGCACACAAAAGCAGATGCGCACGGATAATTATTAGTAATTAAAAAGTCTTAATCCCAGGCACTTCATGTCTAACTGAAGTGGGAGGTGCTCTGCAGAGAGAACAATGCTTTCAGCTAAATCCAAACTGAATATTTCCTTTTGCTGGGCAACCACATTCAGGATACAGTCTGCTGAAGATCCTCTTGCTGTCCCTACTATGGAAGAAACACACACCTCCTGATGTGTTCCAGCACAAGTATGAGCAAACCGCATCGAAGGAAACACATTCACGGTAGGTTTTAGTTTTGCATTCAGATCATCAGTAAGAAGATGCCCACTGTGTGAGCACATCAAGCTCCTGCTCTTGCTTTAAATAATGAGTTATAATGAATGTAAAAATTAACGTGATACTGTATTGGACCTTTATTGACATCCCTCCTGACAAACGCTGATGCAGAACGTATTAGTAATCATCAATTAGCTAATGCTAAAATAATATAAAGGTAGTAGAGTGAAGGGTAATAAAGAGGTGAGAGGTCAGCTGAGCAGAGACTGAATCATTGCAGGCAACTTGGAAATAGCGACACCAATGAAGTAAGACGAGAATAAGTCAAGCAAAAAACACACACGCAAGTACATCCTATTCAAGTCATCAACACACAATAGAAAATACACTCAACCACACACAGACGGAGGACTTGTGACGGGTGACCGATGCACAACTAGGACACAACTGGAATTACGCGGTCTTCTCCAATCAGAGGGAAACCAGCCTTCCTACAGGCTGTGTGTGATACCACCCCGAGGTAGCAGCTCTTTTGCTATTATTTCTCTCTTTTCATCTCATTTCTTCTGTCAAGGGTAATAAGTCTGTGTGTAATATCCATGAGTTGAACGCTTCCCGCAGGATGTTTTCCAGACAATGCTGGCAATCAGCAGCAGTAGCAGTCACTGAGCCGTAATCTCTCTGCTCACCCCACACTACCTCTCTACGAGCTTTTGGGAGTGTCTTAAGAAGCAGCACCACTGTATTTTCTTCCTCACAATTATCTCATATAATCTGACACGGGGGAAGGAAAAAATTGGGTTTGTGTGAATTATGACTGAAAAATATGAGGATCCTCTGAACGTTTGACAAACAGCAATCCTGCTAAAAGCAACAATGATCTGAAGTAATTGCTCATTTAGCACCGAGGGCGCTGGAGTAATTAAAGGACATGACTAATGTCATAAAATGAGATTTGCTGCAAGAGGATATTTTCTTCTGGGTCATTTTAAAAGGGTGACATCGCATCGAGCGGCTTGTAAACACTGGGAGCTTTTAAGAGAAGACGTTCACGGACATGAAAACGCAGCACCGTAAATATGGAGCAAAGTAGATAAGATGATAAATCCTTAAGGGGGGGAAGGTACAGTCACTGCCTGCGTGCAATGTCTGCATGTTTGAATGCTTGTTCCTACGTCTGTGTGTATCTTTACGTGTGTGTGTGTGTGTGTCTGTGAGATGAAGGTTTTCCCAGGAAGTGTGTGGTGTGTATCTAGAACTCTCATACACTATTAATGATGTTTACATGTTTACAGTAGCTTCTGTTTAACGAACATTTCTGCACTGCACATTTCTGTAACCCTGAATCTACACTGCATAGACTCTGCATTGCCTTTTCCTGTGAGCAAAGCTACTGCAGCAGCTCTATTTGCCCGCTCCTGCCATCCGCAAAACATCACACACAAAGTGCTGGATGTAAGGAGCGATGACGAATGGTGACACTGTAATCCACAGTTGCAGCCTGTTCAGTGGAGGATGTATAAGGTGAAGGATATGTCCAATGCCTTGTTCTCACAATGAACATGGGCATTGTAGTTTATTTAGACAATCCCACAAACACCACCCTGGTGCTGTAAACGCTAAAGCACCAAATGTGTATTAATCCACGACTGAAAATAGTCCTGTTTGTCCAATAGTGATAAAAGTATAAAGAGTATAAAAGTGAAGGAGATCTCATTGATTACTATAGGTTACTCCTGTTTAAGTAATTTGCTAAAGACTACAGCACCCAGCTGTTTTAGGAAATCACCTGCCTTTCTTTTTAAACTTAAACTATTTATTTGTGACCTGTTTACATCTTCAGTAGGAGCAAATGGGCTTGAGAGGGAAATCTGAAAGTATTGAGAGACAGACTTTGAACACAGTGTTCATTTAGGTCTTTTTTAGGGGTTTTGTTGATAATAAGAATAATATAGAATAACACCAGCCTTATTCTTTAAAATGTGGCCAAGCTTTAGGTCCATCTATGTTTCATTCCAGTGGCTCCTGTGGTGCACGGTAACCACTCACACAGACCACAATCTGCATTAAAAATAGCACTTTTCTTTTTCCAAACAGGCTACCTTTTCATCTACATTCAACTGTCTGTTAGGTTTCTTTCTATTTCGTCCTATGACCCTTTAAATGGTACACACACACGTTCACGCACATGAGCTACTGTATGCGTAAAATCCATTCAGTATCGACACCAGACACGAAATGATTCTCCATTTTCCCCCTGCTCCTCCAAGGAGTCCCATGTCTGCAAACTGGCGGAAATAATCTGATAACTGCTGCCATGCCAGCAAACAGGACAGACCCCTGGCGTCTTGTGCGTCACTATAGAGTCACGTCAAGCGCATGCCCTGCTCTCTCCTGCCTCATTTGCTTTCCAAACACCAGTTTGTTGTCTTCACAGTGGGCAGACGAGTCAGTTCATCCGTCACCTGCACGGGAACACCATGCACAGTGCAGAACTATAAAGCTTTCCCCCTTCTTGCGCTCCTGTTCATATGAGGATAAAAACACAATGTCGCAGTGATGTGTGTGTTTGTGAATTCAATTGAATGTGTGTTTCTTTATGTGTAGGTTTGACTTTATCTAAAAGGTGCACGTGTATGTTTATGGTTAAATCTTCAGTAGAGTTGCTTGAATGACTTATCCGACTTTCTCTTCTGAATGTTGATTCATTACTCTCGGGAGACCAGCGATTTATGAAACATAAAGCTCCAAATTGCTCCGTTATTGTTTAACTCACCTAGTGCAATCTATCATTCTGACTTTGCAAAGTGGCTGTGTGTAGCACAGGCACTGACTGGAAGTGGGCCACGCCTGGCAGAGAGCGATGAGTCCTGGGGCTGTGTTCCGCTCCATGTTGCTTCCCCCTACCACAGCCCATCCTCCGGGGGGGGTGCCCCTCATTGTCGGGGTCCTCTGTTAGCAAATAGGCCTGTCACTTTGATAACGTGAGAGCACTCGTATCAGAACTGTGATCACACAATTTTAAACAATGCTCCAAACCTCAGGGGAGGTGACCTCAAATGTATTGCTTATTACCAACAATGTGGAAAGTCTGACAAAAAAAAACAATGTCCTCTTTGTTAAGTCTTGAGAATGAATGATTGCTCTCATACATAAGGGTGAACATCAGCCAAGCTGTAATTGAGCAATGTGCAATATCACCCATTAAATCAGTCATGCAAGCTAACCCATAAAACTCAAAGACAGAGCATTTGCGCTGCTACCTCATGCATCATAAACAGAAATTAGCTAAATAATATGCAACACACAAGGTTATCAAACAAGGATATGTTCCCAAAGCAGGATTGTTTTTGCAGGTTAAAAATGTCACAGCCCATGCCAGCAGTACATCCTTTAACGAAACACACAAACCGAGCCAAAGCAAATATTGAAAGTATCGTATTTAGGGTGTCTGCCCTGTACCAACTGACTCCAGTCAGCTGCAGGTAGGCTGGGTCTCCCTCCTGCGCCTCCAGGCTCTCCCCCACATGTTTTCCCAGCCTCTCCCTCAGGCACACTGGCATTGCAGTGAGAAGCACGGAGGGCGGAGGAAGCAGGCTGGCAGAGAGCAGCCACTACAAATCCAAATGCACAGGAATGGGGCTGGAATGTGCATGCATGGTCACAAACTGATTCCTGTGCACACGCACTCACCCAGATGTACACATCTGCGGTACATGCACACGTAAACACACACAAGCACACACACAGTATCCTTTTTTTCCTCTGTTCCTTCTTCACTCTGCAGAGTTGTGAGACTCACACACTTCATGCCAGGAATATGAATGCAAAAAGGAGTCATTGTTGAAATGGCCAAGTTTAATGTTCAACTCAGTTCCTGGGGTGGGGTTCACTTAAAAGTTTAAAACAACAAAACACGCTTACTGAAGCCTTTCAAAGATACAAATTGTGCAGAGAAATGCTTCTCAATGACTTGATCCCCCCCCCTCAGCACAATAAATCAGGAAATTGGCACTTCTCTTCATCATGTCTATACTCTTCTTACCTCAGTGATTATTCATCTTCACCATCAAAATGCTTCTCTGGTACTACACCCCACTAACCAGCATAGCCACAGGTCCCCACATGTCCCATTACAGTGTCGTATCCCATATCGCGCCCATGCCCATGAAGGGGATGCACAGTCCATCATCATCAGGTCCCTCATGCTCAACTTATTAGTGGTAATTAATGGTGGCCAAGTCCCTTGCCACCCCAGGCACTATGGAGTCCAAACCCATCCCTGGCCGCCCCCCACTCCGCCCAGTGGAGGCAGGCACAAGTTGTTTTTCTGCTTGGTTGGCTGTGGCACTTCATCTGTGCAGCGTAATGCACTTGGCTGCAGAGCCAGTGCTGGAAATTGGCCAACCTCAGAGAGCTAAGATTAAAAAGAAATGAAAAGGGAAAAGTCTAAAAAGTGAAATCAAATCATCTGTGTATATGAGGGTCTAGTCTGACTTTGAAGCGAAGCGCCCTTTGAGAGGGCCGCACATGTGATGTCTTGCTTTGAAGGGCATGACTGATCGCATGAGATTCTGTGAACTGTGTCCACCTCAAAAGTATCAACAGATTATTAAACTCTTATTAAACAGTATCATTTATCCATCTCAAGGTACTTTTGAGAAGCTATGAATGAAGTACATCCACCCATAATCCCAAATGGGTGTAGTGTTAACTTGTTTTCCAAATGTTCTGCTTGCCTCATTTCTCCACTTGAGGCCAACTTCTATGGTCCCAAAGTCAGTGAGGCATTAAAGTGAGTCGAGAACAGAGCGTTTCAGTAAAGATTAGCACAAAGATGCCAATGACCGGCATTATTAAATGCATGATTGGTTGACTGCTATTGCACAAAAACTCTTTTTAGGCAGTCATTATTTATTGCACTGAGCAAGCAAACGACATGAGAATTGGTGGATTTATAAGCCTTGTGCCAGGCTTATGAGTCCTGTGTCTCATTCAGCAAAATGAGAGCAGTAATACCCAGAAGCCTGTCACAGATTAATATCATACTGTCAACAGTCTTGTGGAAGAAAGTCTCCACACTCGTATTAATAGGCTTGTGAGTTTTCCTCAGATTGCCATTTATTCTTCATTTACATCTGGTTGTCGCTTTGCTCACAAGTCACATGTGCCGGAATTGATTTACTCTGTTTGCGCGACTTAGTGCCCTTAAGTCATTAATAGCAGTCTCTTCTATTTTCGCCATAGACACTCTCATATGCATTATACTGTATACTGCTGACTTGGCTGCCAGGGGTATTACAGCCAAGGTCTTGATGGAGCGTTTGAGTATGAATAGAGGGCCTACGCCTCGAACTGAAATCTGCCTTCTCAAGTTTTCCAAAACACTCAGCTGCCTGTTCCAATCAGAGAGGAGATCAAAGCAAAACCTCGGCTCGGCCCTTAGACTTGTAGACTTTTTCTCCAATAATGCCCCCTTTTGGACTGTACCCATGAGTGACCCTTGTGCGTTTGCTTGGTATTAGTGTGTTTGCGCGTAATGACAGTAAAGCCATGGCGATGAAGTGCCTCCGAGTATGTGAACTGCATCTATAAGCTAATGTTTTTTTCTGCCTTACTAGAGATCAGCGTGTCTGCGCACAAGGTCGCTAATCATCCTTTAACTCCGTTCACGTATGATTTGACAGGACGGTAGTGGTCTATATGAATCACTTCATGCCACATGACATTAGCTACCTTTATGTTATCCATGCAGGGCTGTGCAGTCCTGTCAGTCCCCCGGCCATATCAAAGTGAAGGATGAATGACCGTGACACAGCCGTTAAATATGTCAGGGGCCGTCAACCAGATGTTTCCACCATGTAGATGGACAGCATCGTATCATATCAGCTTTTAAAAAAGGCTGGGGTCTTTCACTGCTACTAGGAGTAGGAGTCACTGCTACTTCCACAAAGTGACCAACAGTGGTGAACTGGAACCAACGCCCTGACATTACCTGACAGCATGATCTCAAGGCCATAGAGATGCTGAGATAATAGAGGTAGGGGATTTTTTTAATAAAGTAAAAGGTAGAACTGAACTATAAAGGTCTCTGATTAGCATTCAGGCCTTGAAGGTGAATAACTCTAAACTAAACTAATAGGGTAACAAATATAGGCCAACTGTTAGAACTGTAGAGTTATAGTTACATTTGTTTGTCCTCATCTTTACAGGTAGGCTCCTTGCTACCTTTAGTCTGTCCTTTATGCCTTGTAGAAATCTTAGTTTTAGTAACTGTACCCACCATGACCATTAAGTGACTTCAACCCTGTCACAGAAGTTCAGGTTTTTCAGTGCTGCCTGCATGGTACAGCTCTGCTACATTTCACCAACAGTTCCTTTTTCTTTCTGTATGTTTGTTTCCTTTTTTTTTTTTTCCTTTTCATTATTTGGGGTTCATCCTGAACCTCAGCAGGGACCCGACCGGTCCAAACTGATTGATGTGGAAGCAAAACACACAAGAAGTAAAGAAAAATGGGTCCTCGACAGCAGTGTGTCTAAATCCAGTGATAGAGCTGACAAATAGCAACAGTACATTGAGTGCTGCACACTGACATCTTGACAATCAAATCGCTCTTCAGTTTCTTAAAGTTTGTGAGTCCCTGCTTTGAGGGCATTATGGGAGGTTGGTTTGCATATCCGGGCAGCAGCGCAAAAGCGTCTATAAACACACAAAAAGTGAAGGAGATCTCATTGATCTCATTGAAGTTATTTATAGGAATAGTATGAACATTTAGGAAATACCTTTATTTGCTTTCTTGCCGAGAGTTAGATGAAAGGATCTTCAACACTCTGAGCAACATAAATATGAAAGTACAGCCAGCGGCTGCTGGCTGTACTTTCATATTTATGTTACCTTACCCTAGCACAAAGACTGGAAACGAAGTGAAACAGCTAGCTTAGCTCTCTACAAAAATAACAAGCAGTAACTTCTTAGACTCTTGTTCAGGCAAGTTTATACTTGCCAAGTAACCATCAGAGACTCCAGAGAATACTAACCCCAGTTCCTACACATAAGTCCCTGTAAAGCCAACAGGTGAGTTTTGTACAGTTTGCACAAACGAGCCATAATGTGAGAATTTATCAAATGAAATGTCTCCCGGCAGAGATCTACAATGCTGCATCTTTGGAATTTTTCAAAATGCACCTAAAAACCTACCTCTTTACCAAGGTCTATGGACCTAAAGGTGGGTAGGCAGGATTTTTCTGGTGTCACTGGGCAACAATTCCATAATAACCATCCAGCATATAGTAATTCAGTTAGCCTGAGAGCAAACGTCAACTGCAGCCCCTCCTCTTGGCTCTGTTTTCAGGATTCAGAAAATCTAAACCGTGATGAGAGACTGTGGAGAATCACAAGTTAATTCAGAGATGGTGCATTCGTATTGGCTGAGCAACAAATGCAGATGTGCGTGCACATCCCTTCAGATGGTGAAAGCCTGATTCAAAGGCGGAAAATCCTGTCGAAATTCCTGCAACTTGTGATAAATTTCCAACACCTCCTTTGCCAACAGTGGCATATAGTACAAAACAATGTGTTACGGTTCCACACGGTGCTTCGGGCTCATTATGTTCCCTGCCATGGCGCTCATAACAAGTGGCACAGAGACATGTTGACCAACAGTGGGCAATAACTTTTGAGGGGGAACAGTGGCTTGTGTGTGGTGTACTAGCCTCTCATCCTGCTTCTGGGTGGTGTTGCAACTACCTCTGAAGCCTGGGGTGCTCTGCTCTGTTGCCGAGAAGTGCTGGAGGGGCGACTTTAAAAAGACAAGTCGAGGATGGGCGAGACCAGGTTCTCCGTGAGCCTCACGCCGTGGAGAGTGAGGGGCTTAGCAGAGTGATAGGAGGCAGCAGAGAGAGGGAGAGAAGGTTTTGCATAGGTTGCGCAGATTTTGCCTACCCCAGCTATAATTAACTCTGTTATCATCATTTTATGTTCTTGGGTTCTTTGATTTGTCTGCCTCCGTGGGTCCCCTTGTAAGGCGCTGTAACTCTGATGTGTCTCTCATGCTAACCCCAAGCTACCAGTGAAAAGATATAGCAGGTGAGGACTCTGCCTGTTCTTGCACAGTTATGTATTTTGTCTGTCCCAGTACACCTGGCAAACATAACCATGAGCAGTCACATCTGAGAAGAAATGGGTAAAAATCTATCTGTTAGCTCACAAGAAGAAAGATGTTTTTGGGCCAGGGAGGTGGTCATGGAAATGGGAATGTGTTTGTGAAGAGAAAGCTGCCAGTCCTGGAGATAATCAAAAAGTCAGACTCTGTGTTGTGGTCAGACGGCACAGCAGGTTGTGTATTCTGAGGAGCTCCCGGTGTGATGGGAGGATGCAGCAGATGAGGCGTATGAAAGGAAAATGCTTAGCTATACTGAACTGGCAGCAGAGGTGAAGCAGTAGGGCTTGAAAGCTTGAGTGGAAGCTGAACGGCAACAGTTTGTTGCAAGGTCACCCTTACAAGTCGATGACTTAGAAACTCCTGAGTGGAGGTCAAAGCAGATGATGTGTGTGAGGCAGCAGTGAGCAGTTGTTGCTGGAGGGAAAAAACTACTGAAGAAATCTCCCTTAAGAGATACTGTGAGTAAAATATGTAATACAGTATGTTTTCTAATATGACATGTCAGGTAGTTAGCATTGTATTGTTTGTTGCTAAATAGAGCACAGTGGGTGTAGACCACAATTACTTTGCAGGTGATTAGTTCAGCATTTAAAGGAACAGTTAATATTTGCTTTCTTGCCGAGAGTTAGATGAGAAGACTGATACCACTCTCATAACTGTACAGTAAATATGAAGCTATAGAGACAGCAGCCGGTTAGTTTACCTAAGCACAAAGACTGGAGACAGGGGGAAAAGCCTGGCTTTGTCCAAAGGTAACAACATCCACCAACTGGGACCTCTAAAGTCACTAATTAACAGAGTATACCATGATTGTTTAATTCGTACAACACATAATCCATTAAACTGCAACAATTGAGGGTTTTATTTTATTATGGTTAACATGCTGGGAAATACAGCGTATGGGCATATATTCCCAAAAAATTTAACTGTTCCTTTAGAGCAAAAAGTCAGATTTTTTTTCAGTTCTATTGTATTATCATAACCTCATGCACATATGCACATTGAAGGGTTTTTGGTCGCTGTGGTAATCTCTGCTTCCTATATGGGCCATGAAGAGACCCTTCACTGGTGCAACTCCAATTCATGAAATGAGGCACAAAATGCACATGACTTTGAAATGCAAAAATGTATTCTGAAGTTCAACTAAAGCTAATATCAAGGCTTCCGGAGTCTGACTTCAAGTCAAATCAAGTGGGTGAAATTCTCACTTTCATATTAGCTTTGGCTGAACTTTGTTGCATTTTGGCCCCCATCTCCTACATTGGAATTCTCCATAGGAAGTAATTCACAGTCAGTTTGACAGACAGGAATGTTTGCAGTGACCAATGAAACTTTCAGTATACATAAGATATGGCAACGCGAGTAGTGTGAGATAGACATAACTAGACTGCTGTGGATCAAGAAGTAGAGTGGGTCGTCCAGGTTTGACAGTTCGAACCCGGCTTCTCCAGTCCACATGTCGAAGTGTCTTTGGGCAAGACACTGAACCTTAAGTTGCTCCTGGTGGAGGCCAGCACGTTGCATGGCAGCTAAGTCACTATGTGTCTGTGAAGGGGTGAACGAGAACAATCTGTAAAAGCACTTTGGGAACAGTTAAGGTTGAAAAGCGTTATATAAGTGAAGTCCATTTAGACTTAAATCTGAACCCATCCTTTGATCGACTAACAGAAAATGATTGCGTCCTGCACCTGACAAACATGCAATAACTATGCTGTTCTGGGGTTTTTAATTCAGATTTGTAAACTAAGTAACCTGAAAACTGAATGCTGTCTGTTCTGGAAATGTCAAACTTCACCTAAACCATCTGCTGAAATTGGTTTATAAATAAAATTGAAGAGGTGAAGAAAGCTTAATGAAGCCATGCAGTTGCTGAATCCTGCTTCACTTACAACCGCCGATGAAGAGTTGATAAGGTAACAAAGTCTGTGCTGAGGATTAATCCAAAATACAGTCCTGCCCCTTGTTGTCGTGAGCTGTTTTCCTGAATGGTCTGGTTTCTAGCTACTGAGCCTAATCAAACCTCGGTGGATGTTTCTCATCTCCCGCATCTCATACTGAAAACTGATTTGTTTTTGTTGTACTATCAGTGTTGGAGTTAATAAAAACTAGATATTATCTACTAATGTGGGAAGTAGAAATAATGGTAAAAAAAAAAGACATTCTGTTATTTTCTCTTTTGTTCCAAAAAAGATGCTCTTGTCTCTTTCTAAATGAATGATGCTTCCTGTTGTATGGTCTAAGAGAGTTATGATTAGAGCCTGATGTCCTCTTGCGGATTAGTCCATTATTTTTTGACATCTGAATCTGGCACTTTATGAACACTAACAATGATTTATGGCATTAAGTAGATGGATTGCTACATCCTACGCTTTTGGTGAACGCAACATTATCACCAAACCATTAGTATCTTGTAGTGCTAGCCTGAATTTCTTTTTATGCAGTGATCAATACCTCAGCTCATTCAAAAGGAGAAGGTCTGTGTTGCTATTGCCCTTTTCCCTCTACCCGCTCCCAATTTAAAAAAAAACTGACATACAGCAAAGACAAACAGGAAGGCACCATTACAAAGTAAACAAAACCTATCGATTTATAGCATATAGTGACATCTCAGAGAAGAGGGAGCACCGGAAATAAGGGTGAGTGACTGGACAAATGCATTGCTGGTGGAACTTGCCACCTTATAGTTTTTGCCTAGATATTGTGTTGAAGATGCTCATTTGCACATTTTACTAATAAAACAATCAAATTTGATGTAAATGTACTTTACTTAGAAAAGGCAGATAGGAAGCATTCAGTGTTCAGTCACTCAACAAAGAACCGTTTTCCTGCTCGGAATGCTTGGGCAGGGTCAAAAATTATGCTCAGGATTGTTTAAGACAAACACTCACAATCTGTTATATACATTATGTAATGATGTTTGGTTATCAAGAGGATGTACAATATTAACCACCTATTCCTTTTAACAATTAAACAATATAATATTTAACAATATAACAACAATATAAAGTGATTATAATGCAGATTCTCTTTCAAACACATTTATATCTCATATCATTCATGGAAGCCATTTAGGATACACGCTTTATGGCATTCCACACTTTCCATTTAACTAATCAAAGAGAAAAAGAGACAAAACTTGAGACCCTAAAACTCCGAGCCACGTTGCTTTTAATTAAGTTTCAATTTCAGTGAAATGAGGATGAAAACCATCTACAAACACAGACCTACACATACACGCAGAGGAAAACATGGTGACAAGTTCTAACACAACACCACATAAGAATTACACAGGCAATCGTCCTGTCTGACTCAAATGATCAATATAGTTAATTTAAGTGAGACTATGCTGCAGCTTTTGATTTTAACGCTAAATTAACAAGAGTATAATGTGCCAGTGTCTGATCTTTAAAACACCTATATATCGGGAGTATTGTGAATGCAGGAGTCAGTGGAGTAATTACAGTCGAATGGTTTACTTAATACATCAAGAATGAAGATGCATCAGCTTGTGAATGGAAAGGAAGTCAGTGGACTTGTGTCAAAATAGCAGCTTGTGCCACATTCGGCCCCTGCAGGGAATTTATATTTGCCAGAGAATTCTTATTTGCCAATGAATGACTGGCAAGCCATTCATATCCTCCCTGAGGGGGTGGTGTTGGCACTCCATTTCTTTACTCACGGTCAAAACAGAAGAAAATCATGATAGTCACCATAGCACTGTTAGAATGGGGAGGTGAGGGGATTTTCTTTGCTTTATCTGTCACATGCAAGGAAACACCTCAGGCCCATGAATAGAAAATAACACTGATTTGCCACTGAAGCAGGATTCATCAGATATGGCAACCTCCCGAATGACAGGTAATCTGACTCCGCAGAAGACACCTCTGCAGCAGGTGCGGCAGCCACGCTCCATGAGGGGTTTCATGCGTGCGAGCATGCACACATGCACAAACAAAAAAGAGATGTGTTGTGTGTTTTTCTCTCCTGTGGTCCCGGTGAAACTGCAGTTGTGGATAATTCACTCTGATTGGAAAAAAGTTGCTCTGTGGTTCAAATATCCAGTGCTGCTTATACTATATTGTGCTACACACTGTCACACACTTAAACAGTCACGCACACTTTTGGATAGTGTAATGGTTATTTTTTTTTAGGTATCTTGTGTACATTGAATATTAAATATTGATAAATCAGACTATAGTATGTTTGTCTTCTGCTCCTTTGTGACAACCGTGTACTTCCCCTTTTCTTGTGTTTCCAAGGAGCTCACAGTGGCTGATGTTTCCTCTCCAGACTTGTGTAGCAACTATCAAACTGTTTTAATGCTCGAGTGGCAACTATCAGTATAACTCACCTTCCACTGACTGGAAGAAGTACCCAGGCTCAGACGGGCAGCTACCCCTCCCTTTGCTCTTTACAACTCCATCATAACTGCAGATACCTTTGTACTTTGTTACAGACTGCCTTCACTCCGTACCATTATGCCTTCTTGCAAGAATAAAGTGCTCAAAGACAGCTGTCGGTTTCAATGATCTCTATTTCAGCTCTTAATACTTTCACCACTTAATGTAGGTTGGATCGGATGAATTTCCACCACAATAGGCTTACTCACAGTCATATACCGTCATATCCTTTGTGGTTGGGTGAGCATGGCATAAGGACTTGGCAGGGTCAAGGGTTTACCTCATACATACAATGTAAGGGACTGTAAGAAAATTATTAGAGTGGTAGAGGGGGTCAGAGAAGGGCCAGGCTTATATATTTCTGCTGAAGGGAAGGTAGTAAGTAGATATTTTTGTGGGAGAGTGGAGGGGGTCTTTTAACTTTCTCTCAACCCATATTCATTCAAAGATGGTGTATGTTTTGATATTTAATGCTGACGGACTGTCAGACATATCAGGCTATACTATCATCTGAATTCATATTTATTTTCACTGAGCAGAATCCAAGGGTAGAGGGAAAATACTGCGGTGCATCGGTCCATCAGAAGCCACAGAGCTGCGGCCTGTGCTTGTTTCACACCTTCTGTGACTGTTTACTCAGTAGCTCAGAGTGACTAGAATATTCACCATTTTATTGTGTTTGCCATAAATATATTATTTTGAGATATTGGAGGGAATGGTATTTTATTATATTAAATATTAATAACAATGGGTAGGGTCTCTGCTTTTTCGTAATATTATTTTCGCACAGTCCCTAAATCAATTTGGATGAAAACGTAAAACAAATACCATCCTACCAGTCTACGTGTATGTTAGTGTATTCAGGTCAGAATAAATAGAATAATTTAGAATAAAAGTCTGTTTTTTTCCCTTTTGGCAAAAGGTGTTTGAAATGAGAGAATCATACTCTCTGCTCACTCTAGACAGTGAGTGATATTTACCTCCAGAGGAACCAAGAGATACCTGGATGACCAAAAGACGGATGTACAGTGTGAAAAAAAAAGAGTGATGAGTTGGGTGTAGGAACAGTGGGGAAATCAAAAGAGAAAATCAATGAAAAACAGGGAGACAGTGATGGACAGTCAACAGACTTGAGATGATTTGGAGATGACACAGCCAGCAACTGACAGTCACTTCCCCTGTCATCAAATATTATAGAGATACAACCTGCCAAGATGTGACTATCAGTCAGCTGCAAAAAGGCATATGCTGTCTCTTGCCGTGACCTTGTGGTGCGTGAGCCCAGACGCAGAAGAGACAAAAATACAATCTGAAGGTTGGAGCGTAGTAGCTGATGCCCTTTGGTGGAAAATGTGATAGTGCGTCTGCCTCTGGGCTATGTGAGCAGGACAGAACAGCCTGCAGGAGCACGTGAAACACAATCGTCCCGTCAGCTCCAGGTCAGCAACTTTTACAGCACAAAAATGGGCCTTTGTTGTTGACCCCTGTAATCAGTGTTTGTAAGCCACCACCACATTGCAGTTCATCTAGCTTTTGTCTCCCGTTTAGCTTCATTTATGTTTAGTGAACAGCGGCTAGAGGCGGGCTAAAATAAGGACACCCTAAACAAAGGCAGCGTTGAAAACAAACACTTGGATGGTACTGCGACTTGCTGTTGTCCTACAGAAACAAACAACCACGGCTGAGCACACATCCTGAGGGTGTTGATACCAGAAAAGCCACGATGACATCAATAGCTGGAGGCTGTCCTAGCCACTGGCCTGCAGCCATCCAGTTAAGGGCTCCAAGATGAAGAGCTCCACCCACCCTCATGTTGCCTCGAGGAATTGTACGGCCTCAACCAGAGGGCTGACAGACCGCTGGCTCACCCATCCAGAACATTGCACTGATTGACCAGAAACGTCCATAGACATAACAGTTGTACATGAAACTGTCAGAGGAGAGGGAGCGAGGGCAGCAGAGTAAATTGTTGGATTGACTTAACACGAGTGGGAAGCAATAAAGCTCCCCACCACACAACCTAATGACTACAGCATGCGGACTGCAGGGCGCAGTCCTCTCGCTGTCCGCCCTCTCCCTCTCTTCCTGCAGAGACCTTCAGAAAAAAGACCTCATCTCTCGCTCAAAACAGGACGACAGAGTTGTCATTTCATGTAAGTAACAGTGAACTCAATGTAATTCAGTTTGCACTGTTTTGAAATTGATCCAACCTTTACAGAAGCCACAATGTTAATGTCCCTGTTATGCCAGAGACAACAGAATTATGCTAATGCAGATTTAACAGCTCCTGTGACTAATGAATAGGGATGACCTTTCTCTGACCGTCCACTTTTCATCTGTGAAATTAATTGAGTGGTTTGTCTAAATTCCCCAGCAAAGAGGATGATATCTGATACTGGTCATTACACCTGCAGGGCTGCATTGGCCGTGTGCAGACTGGTAAAGGCAAGAAGCAATAATGTTTTCAGAGCAGTAGGAATGCAGCGAGCGACCAGAGGGGAGAACAAACTAGTTCAGAGGGTTACGCACTGACTCTCTTTGTAGGTGTGTACGGTGTCTGACCTGCAGGTGTCCACGGCCATAAAAAGCAGCTCTTGCCCTTAATCAAACATAAAAGGGAAAATATGCTGCAGGCCTCGGCTGTGGAAGAGGGAAGGACGATGCAGGATTTGAAACAGGTCTCCGTTAAAAATCATACTTACATCATCATTACATAATCAGGGATGATTTGCATAATTAGTGAAGAAGTACCTCTTGCTATACTTCTTCACATTCTATGTATGGTGTGATTATAAATGAGTGACATAGGTCAGGTTTTCCTCATATAATGTTTATGTTCCCACAGAGCTGGCAGTAATTAAAAGTGTGAAGGAAAATACCCCATGCAGTTTTTAAATAATACCAAATTATACCATAGCCACTTTCCATATACATTTATGTTTTCCCAAAACATGGAGCAATTCATGGAAAATGTTGACAATTTTTGTCAACTTTGGTGTACAAATTAATTCAAAACTCTAACAGACAAAGAGTGTAATGAATCGCTTTCCAGCTTCTGGTCACTACATCAAATCAACTGGTTATCTAAAGATAATGAACTATTTGCCAATCGTAAACAATAAGTATACAGCCTGCTGCCTGTTAGCTTAACTTAGCACAAAGACGCAGTAACTTTCTGAACAATACCCCACAAAGTTATAAAGTAGAGGTGCACTGTCAGGAGAGGAAAACCAGGCAAATGTTTTGGCCCCCCAAAAAATGTGGAAAAACGGGCCCCCGATGGCCACTCATATTGGCACATTTTAAAATGACATATATGACTATAAACCCCTTTAAACCTCCCATAAATGCACTATACAGTACAAAGCCAGGCAAGCTGCTTCCTGCTGTTGCCACTATTTATGCTAACGTAATTTAAATCTCCTGGCTGTGGCTTCATATTTAACTTACAGACATGAGAGTGGTATTGATATTCTCATCTAACTCTGGGAAAGGAAGCGAATAAGCGTATTTGCCAAAATGGCTGTTATTTAGGTAAATTTTCAAATCAGGCAGATACAATGGACAATTGTTTGTGCATTTTCTGTGACATTCAAGACATTTAATTCCCTCCCCATCTCTCTCAGCCTCTCTGTTAACCCATTTTATATATCAGTAATGATACTTGCAACAAGTAAACAAGTGGATTACCTCCACAGACATTGAACCCAAAACCAAAAGCATCTGTGCAGTATAAGGCAATGCAATTAAACAGCCCTTATACTGTTGTTGTGAAGGTTATGAGAGGTGGTGAGTGAGCTCTCTTGCAGTTTTTTGTGTCCATCGCTTGTTTAGCTGTCATCTTGGATTGTATTATATTGTACAGTGTTTGTGTTATCATATTGTTGTGTGTTGTGTCTGCAGCACCAGCGATGAGTCAGTTTGAGAGGCACATGACCCGCATGCTGTCATCATTGTACAGATCCCCACACAGCTGAACACTCACAGGATGCTCCTTCATTGATCTCACACATGCTGATCAAACACTGCTGTGTAGCCATTTGAATGGTTGGATGTTTGACTCTATTGATCACAGATTGATTTCTTTTTTATGTATTAAGTGTCTTGGCTGGCCTCCAGCTGTGTCAGTGGATTAAGGACATGACAGTTCTTAATTGCAGGAGAGGCACAGAGAGCCATTAGCCATCTGGATGGTGTGCAGTGGCCTCAGAAAGCATAGATCTCCCTGTACTGTAGAGACATGTGTCTCCCATAAGTTTCCTCTTCTTCTTTTTTTCCTCCAACTTCTCCTGCAACAATGGATTTTCAACCAGACAAACAGTTTTTTCACCGATTCTACTTTCATCCCAAACTGCTCCATGCTGCTTCAGTCAAATTGCTCCCTCATGGGAAACACACCAGGAGGAGACTGCCAGTGTGAGCGACACTCTATGACTTTGAAGGAACAGCTAACAGCACGCATTATATTTCACATGTGGAAAAAGTGAAAAGCTGGATCAGAAGCTGGATAAGACCAAGGATGTGGGCAAAAGCAACACAACAGAGAGTGTAATGAGTGCACACATGATCAGAGACACCAGTGTGACATATTAATCTCCTTCACCCCAGGGAACCTGACACCAGCAGAGCACAACAGGTAAGAGAGGAAATTCAGTTTGCAGTTGTCAGCACAGGGTTTGGTGCCCAATCTCTCATTACAGACCACTCCCATTCTCTGTCTACCATACTTTTCATACAGTATACAAGCTATGCAACCAGTTTAATCACTTATCAGGACAGACCTAAATGTATTTACAATGTGTAAGTGTTATTGCAGCAGGAAGCAGGGGGGGAACAGCTAGCCTAGATCTGTCAAATGTTCAAAAGCCTCTAAAGCTGATATGTCATATCAAACAGAAAAATGTAAATGGATGGTTTTAAGGATACCTTGGCTAACAGCGTCTTTTAGACTCTAGCTCCGTTTTTAAAGGAATAGTTTGACATTTTGGGAAATACGCTTATTCCCTTTCTTGCCGAGAGTTAGATGAGAAATTGTCAATGTCACTCTCATGTCTGTATGCTAAATATGAAGCTACAGCAAGCAGCCGATTAGATTAGCTTAGCATAAAGACTAGACACAGATGGAAACAGTTAGCCTGGCTATGACCAAAACATCCACCTACCACCACTTCTAAAGCTCACTATTTAACACGTTCATGCAAAGCTCGGCTAATCAGCTGCTGCATGTGGCTAACTCTCAGAAGGGAAACAAATAAGGTAATTCCCAAGATATTAACTTATTCCTTAAATGCACAGACATGAGACTTATATCAAGTATGCATTTCCCAACATGGTTGGATCTATTGCTTTAAGAAGAAAATCCTTCCCATTTTATTTGTTTTCTATATGATGTTTACATACCTCAGTAACCCACTGTTTCTTTAATTTTACAGACCACAGTATGTTTCTGATTCTTTCAGTTCTGGTCTGAAACTACATTTGCCTCCCATCAGCAAACTGAATGCTGTCATCATAATGTGTGTTCGAGGGCTTCTTGCTTGTGGATCAGGGAATGTTGTTCTCAGAATAGACCTTTCTTCATGTGGCTCTCTGCCATCTTTCCATCATTACACCATGGGCCCAAAAACCCCAAAACCAACATGACCACAGCCCAAGCATGTGGGTCCCCTCTGCTCAGTACGCCGTCTCATCCAAATAGGTCCAGCGAGGCTCTGTGTGGTGTGATGTCATGGGGCAATTTTCATTACCAGAGCTCCCCGTGAACATGCAAAATCCATGCAAGTCCAGACAGAGATGAGCAATTAGCAATTATAAATGAACACTGTCGCCTGCAGCCAACAATGAAACTGCGAAGGTATGAGTGTGTATGTTGCTGCGCTTGCAAGGACAGAAATGACTAATTAAGAGGAGTTCATTTAATAAACACTGATCAGATAATCTGATGTGACACACTCGTATAAAAATGAGGGTGCTTTACTCTCGATCTGCATCCACAGTGATATCACTGCAGTGGTTTGGGCCCCCAGAGATGAGCAGAGACCAGAGATACACTGTTAAAGACCCATTATTATGGGCTGCAGAGCCATCCACTACAAATCAAAAACACACTCAACGAGTTTGTAAATCTACATACAACTCGGTAATATGACCATGAATACAAATATCACTACAGCACACAGCTAGGGTTTAAAGGTTGGCCTTCGTGTCTGTGTTTGTTTTGTGTCCACATTTTCACAATATTACCTGCTGAATTTTCGCCTGACACACTGACTGAGGGTGATCTTCTTGGTAGATAGTGTACAGTAATTCGAATAAAACACTTCATCATTTCTGTCGGTACGTGAGGACAGCTCAACAAAGCTGAGCATGAGATCCATTCATCATTCATTATGTAGTTTCCATGCGCAGAGGAAAGAAAAGTGAGTTGGACTTTCAAAGTAAAGCACATCTTAATGGAATGGAAAATAAAAGAGTTTTGCCTCAAGTGAGGAACTACATCGTTCATAGGAGAATAAAAAAACAAACGTATACGACTTGTTTCATTATTAAACTCTGTGCTGACACTTTGCAGGAGTCCACTCCCACTTTCTCTCAGAAACTGAGGAGTGAAAGCCAAACAAACGCAAGATGACAGTCTTCACATTCATCTTACAATATATCAAAACAACTACAATTATTCTCTTGAGACAAGAGGATGCAAAAAGAGCTGCCTATGTTTACAGTCGTGAGTAAGACTGAGATATGCAAATCAGGGTTTCCTCATCCCAAAATTATAAATACTTGACCTTTAACTCAATACAGAAGATATTTTTAATACATTTTTAATGTTGCACTTGTTTCTTTAAAAATGATTTAAAACCATCAGCTCTACTCTATATGAGGACCTATCATGATGCTAACCACGTCCCACTATTTGAGCATTTCGGGTAGGAAAACAAAAATCTTGAAAATGTGACTTTGTCAGCTGGAGGTAACTGAATGATTTATCTGTCCCGGGTCCCTAAGCAGATCAAAATCATCCTTCATATGTTCTCATTTTTCTCCTGCTGACAATCAGGCCTTGAGAGGCACGCATTGTGTGATAAGTTGGGACATGATTTATTTGCTTGAGTCTGCATCACAAAGAGGAGACATTTCAAATCTCCACACACACATTTCACAGCTCATGGTTCCCCTACTTCGATTATACATAAAATGACCCTCTCTGTCAAGCATCAATCTCCATGCTTTCACTCTTAACCTTCACAACGTCTGCCCTAAATAAGAATCTGGGTACAAGCAATTCTGTTACCCCTCAAATCAGAAATCCAATATGCCTTTTGATGGAAATAGATTGGATGGGGCAGGTCAGCTCAAATCCTGCCAGAATGAATATGCAAATGATTTATCTCGAGTAGTAATCCATGGAGCATATCAAATCCCCCAATATCTTCAAGCACCATATCTCCTCGGCTGGTCATACACTAACACTAGAGCGGTAGTGAGAATGTGTTTCTTGCAGACAACATGCCGTGCTGTCACCCATCAGTCACTGCGATGCAGGGATTAGCAAGCCTCGGGGCAGCAAACAGCATGTCAGACAGGAAGACATTTCACCTCGCAAGGAGAGAAAACATGTATTTAAAGGATTTAAATATCTGGTGTTGACGAGTAAATATACAGAGTCACTCTCTTTCTCTCTCTTCTAACTGTTTAACTTTTCCAGAGGTGACATGAGGAGTCACTTATCAGGAAGAATCTGACCTCATCATTTTATCCATTACAACTGAAATCAGTCCAAGAATCAATGCTATAGCTTCATATTGTCTGCTTCAGACTTCGGATGAAGAAAAGAGCAATGGAGAGGAAGAGCAGGGTGCACAGCCTCTGATGCTCTAGATAAAATGTCTAATCTTTGTCTTTATGGATTTAGTCATTTCCTGAGGCTCCCTCTGTTACTCAACACCCCCCTCAGCTCCTCTCAGCTGCAGCGGCTGAAACAGACACTGTGATGTCTACGTGATAATCTTTTTGCCCCCACAGGGGTTAACACTTGGGTCAACATCAGCCGTCGGCCCCGAGGAGCCCTCCCTCTGCCTCTGCAATTTTTATCAAACAGCCAGAGGTGGTGGGAGGGGGCAAAGGTCAGGGTCTCCATCTCAATGCCCCTCCAAGCTGTTTATACAGAGGAATCTGCCTTAAAACCTCAGCCAGCAGAGAGCTCCAGTCAGAAGGCATCATCAGTCAGAAAAAAGGCCTGACAACACTGGTGCTTAAAGAAAAGTAGGACAAGTTTTGGGAAGGCCATTAACTTTATATCATTTCTCTGCAGTGATGATCTAAAGCCCTCATTATACGATCAGCAGGAGCTGTGCTGCCCAGAGCACAGCGCAGACGCAAAGTGTAGTGAAGGTTGATGAACCTACGCTACATGTAGCACATGTTGGTGTGCTAGACGAAAGAGTTGATTACTATTTTCCAGCTGGTAACAATGTCTGACTGCTGATATTCTACCATGCTATAGTCTATATCAGGGTGGGAATTAGATTTTCATCCATCACAGGTCACCTTCAGGTAACGTCACCTGCAGCTGTCAATAAAAGATCACCAACAAATAAAGTTGAACATGAAACTGATTTAAGTTTGAACGCAAACCAAACCCTTCTTGGTTGTTGCATTCTTATCAGTTTTCTTCTCTGAAGGTGGATCATTGCCTTCCTTTGTATTGACACATTTCAGGCTCCATGTTTTGTTTGTCCAGTTTCATTTTAATTTTGGAGCTGGAACTAATTTGAACTACTTCATATAGTGTTGTTAGGTATTTCATCTGTAATAGTGAATTATACTTTATAAGAGTGATATGTTTTGTATGAAAAATGTTTATCTGATGTAATTAGCAACTATAGCTGTCAAATGAATGTAGTGTTAAAAAAAAGGAACAATAAAAAGTACAATAATAAAAAATATAAAGCAGCAAGTTAGTAAAGTACAGTACTTGAGTAAATGTTCTTTGCACCATTGGTAGAGGGCCCTAATTATCTTGCGTCATCAACATGTGACTACAAAGCTAAAAATCGTGTCTTTGTGTGGTGCTTATCACAGCCAGAAGGTTAAAAAACACCTCTATTTTGCAGACTGGTATTTCCAGCTGTCTTCTTCTGACGAACCTTCCGATTTTCCCAACCCCCCCACCCAGCAGCAGATCAGTGTACAGCTACAGCGCCTGCCTCCCTCTCCGAGCTGTTGTCGTCCATCTTTTCAAGTGCTGAACTGTACAGTCACTGTGGCAGCGCTGCTTTTAGGTGCCGCTTAGCGTAATAGGTTCAAGCCACTGACAGGCGAGCAAATAGACCAAACTGGATGGATGCAGCTTCCCCTGCCGGCAGAGGCGACCCTAATAGTTCACTTCAGATCTTGACTCAGCCCTCTCTCTTCAGTCACACGCACACCCACGGACACAGAAACAAAATGTGCAGTCTCTTGTTTCCAAGCTCTCGTTCCCAATGCTTTTCACCTTGTTTTCAAATTCCATCTGCTTCTCCCTCTCCCAATACCTTTGTGTGATTGCATGCGGCACAAAATACGCTGTGGGTCTCTGTGGGAGTGCGGCAGAGGTCGAATTTATCATTTTATTCACTGTGAAAGTTCTGCACGTGTGCAAAAGGTTACAACAGCAGAAATCAGTTTTCCAATCAGTCATCCTCGCATGGAGACTGTCAATAATTTATATCCTGAATTTGACATTTTCAGAGGTGGGACTTTGCATGTCGGTGTGCTTCATTTCATCAGTCTCAGGTGCCTCGTTCCTCCTCTCAGAAATATTCAGTAAGGAAGGTTAATGATTATAATGGTACACTGCAGCAAAAGGATATAACCCGTGGTGTTAATCTCCTTCCATCCCAGAGATCCTTTTTTATCAGATTTAGGCATTAACCACAATATTTGGTCTCTTAGAGCATAGATATACAGAGCAGAGGGTGAGTCAACTTAGTTTGGTTTAATCTAGACTAAGAATATTTCCCAGGGAGGATACAGGTAAGAAAAGTATTATTCCTTTTCTTGGCATTTCCTCAAAAATGATTCAATACCATATGCTTGACTAAACAAATATTCATGCGATGCACAGAATTCACACCGCTTCATGTATTTTTCAGCAGGTTTGGAGATTATCGCAAAGTGAGCAGCCCTTCCTCCCAGCATGCTTTAACTCCTCCAAGTGCTCTTCCAGTACTTACCAAAAACAGACAGACCGTGTGGATCAGAGCCGTGTGGCCGAGCTGATGCAACATCATGCCAGGTATGAAACTGACAGCTGTCCCACCAGCGGTGTGTCATCCTCTCAACTCCTCTCTATCCTGTGAGTCAGAGGGAGCTCTGAACTTCTGTCTGTCCAATGAGAGACAGTGACTGAACTAAAAGAATAGTCAGAGCATAATGACATTCTGAGTCATTTATAGCGGCCTTTAATCACTATTGTACTATGGCACTGGTGTGGGTGTTTCCCAGAAATTACCTTTGTTGATTAAAATAATATGTGGAGAATTCACTCCACACAAACATAGCTTTTGACTTTCAGTGTTTCACACTAAAATGCATTGCGTGTATCAGTCAGGCCTGAGAACTTGCTGAATGCACTTCTTAAGTCTTTTCTAATGTTATGCATGTAGCGATGATAGCTGCGTGATTCTGGGGATCGCTCCACCACCTTGGTCCAGTTATCACTATCACATCAGTTTCCATGATATTTAGTACAGACATTCATGGTCCCAAGAAGATGTAGCCTACTGAATTTGGTGGTCCCCTGCCTTTTCCTCTAGCGCCACCAGCAGGTTGACATTTGCGGTTCAAAGTGAAAGATCTTGGCAGTTAATGGATGGGTTGCCAAGAAACTAGCTACAGACATTCACGTTGCCGTCAGGATGAATTGTAATGATTTGGTGATCTGATCTTTCAACTAGTGCCACCATTAGGAAAAATCCAATACTTTGGCTTTACCAATGGCTAACTATAGCAAGTGAGCTAAGAAAAACATCACATTTCTCCTCTCTTGGTACAGAGGCTAACTGATATTAACTTTCTGTCAAACTCCCAGTTAGACAAATGCAATATGTCCAAATAACAGAGCGTTACTGGAAGTAGTAACTTAATGTGAGTATTGAATTTCATCATTCTTTAGTGAAAAAAAACAATCACATTGATTACTCTAACGCGTCACTAAGTAATGCATTACCTCTGAATACTGAACACAGTTTCAACTCTGTGATTGTGCATGCACTGGTACAACAATACGGGAACACAGTCATCACAGATGGCCCTATATGGAATTACTCTATATAGTTTAGAATTAGGTATACAGATAAACTTGAAGTGCAACTATGGCGCCACTTGTAGTCAAAGTTTCCACAGTATGGGTTTTAAAAAGGGTATCTGACTTTTACCACTTTTATTCTCGGGCCTTTCTCTAAATCCAATTGCCGGAAATATTTTGGAAAGATCTACCTCATCTGTAATCATTACATAAGTGTGTCATTTGTTAATGTTCTCCTTTGTAGACTAACAAGTATTTGAAAATGGGACAAAGCGGATTTAGCAGAGCATACAGTATGTGCCAAATAAAGATAATTTCCCCATAGGAAAGTTAGAGGAATGATGAAGACAATATGTAGTACTCAGATTACATTACAGCGAGGGAATATTTATCTTCTGGGTTGAATGTATGTTACACTGCTTTTGGCTGCCATAACAAAATATACAGTGAGATGTCTGAGTGCTTTTCTCAAAACGTGAAGGGCAAACGTTACAGTCGCTGCTTGCATCTGTCTTTTCACAGTGTGGTTGTTATTCTGCCAGTCTCCAATCCACTTTAAGAATTAAAGTGGAGTAAAGCGGGAACCAACATATGTTAGTAATAAAAAAAATGTCATGAACAAAATAGACATACACCTTCTCCTGCGTTAATCTGTACCATATGCCCGCTAGTTCAGCTGGGGGTTGAGCAAACTCACAAAGTTGGAGGATTGAGATGGTGTCCAACATTCAGCTGTTTGGGTACAGAGTTTGAGAGCAGGTCTTGTTGTCTGGCACATGTCTCAATGATTTTCTCTCACATCACTCGCACACGGCCCCTCCAACTCCGCAGCACAGTTACAGATTGTAGTTCGATCTGGAGGAGATGCATGTCTCTGTTTACAGCAAGCTCCCCAGCAGGGCCTAACATGTTTGGATTGACAGAACTATTAGAGGGCTGCCAGACATGTAGGACGGGACAAGGTTACCTCAACTTGGCACTTACTCTCTATCAAGGCAGTGGCAGAATGTGGACTCATTATACCTGCACTGAATAAGAAAGCTGGGCTGAAACGGAGAGAAGAAAATGAAGACGCAAAATGAGAAAAGAGCAGCAGAAATGAGACAGCAGAGCAAGGACAGAGAGGGAGCGAGTAGTGACAAATAGAAGACATTCATTTATTCACATCTTGATTAGTCTCACTAAAATCATCTGGCCAAATTATTCAGGTCACAAGCTGTGATTAAGACGACTGCACACTGGACATTATTATAAAGAGGAAAGTATTTCTCAAACATGCGTACAGTGAATGCTATGACACACACATAGTCTGAAGGTCGGTGCTCTGAGCTCTCATGGGAGGTCATTTGATACCGGTCCACTGGAACAGAATCAGTACTTCATCAGCAGATTCAACGCCTCCTAGAATGTTACTAAGCCCCAGTATGTGCCGCTCTTCATATCGTCTCATTGTTCACAAGCAAGACTCACGCAGCCGCCTTCAAAGTTAACAATTAAAGTGACAAGTCCAACCTAAATCCTAAAACACAGACAAATCTATCTGTGACTGAATATACTGTAAATTTAGCATCTGTCGTCTCAAAAGTAAATCCATTGCCGTAGCTGAGGTGATGTTCTCGTAATTACATGGTGGGTTTACATAAAAATTTTAATTAGTGAGTATTTGATTATTTTTCACAATATATCCCAATATATTTAAATATGATTCATTTCTGGCTAATAAAAGCAACTATGCAGGTGTTTGAATGTTACAATTATTAATTAATGCCAAATAGTTTGGCCACCTTTGTGATCTTACTAAATGCTAAATGTACTAGCTATATTTACTCATAATTTGCCTCTTTTTGTTGTTTGTTTTTACTTTTCTTTGAATTTCATGCACATGGAGAAATACGGACCCTTAGTTCCGATGTTGCTCTCAGTATTTCTAAAGCTCAGTGCACTGCGCAAACTAATTTCTTTACCTACAGACACCCCCAACAGACCAGAATGCATTGCAGCCATGAGACGAGTTCTGAGGAAGAGGTCCTCTTGTCGTTTTCTAAACTAGAAAAACTTGCTCTCTTGGTTACTTTCACTAGCACCTTTACTACTGATCCCTCCACCTGCAAGTGAATCAAACAAGTTCAGGCACAACCTGGGGATTGCTGAAAGGCATTCTGGGAAGTGTGGGAAAGCAGTTAATGATTTGTAACTACTGTAGATGAGGCAGACTGAGAGGAAGTGTATATATTCAGGTTGATGTAATAATGTTTAGCCGTTTGTTTTTTTTAACTTACCTCAGTTTAAGTGTCCACACTTCATGTGAGTCTGTGTATACCAATGTATATATCTATATATGCAAGGATAATTGTGTCCTCCAGTGAAATATAGTTTGAAGTATGTGTTTATTCCATGGGAACGCTGGCATGTCAGAGGCAGAGTGTGTTTATTTCTGTCACATGAACTATATGTGCTCTGTGTTTATACAGCTGAAGGCTCCGCATTCGTCATGTGCAGAGGAAACGCGCATAAACTGGTTTATGGAAGACTGAAAAAAAAAATAGACGTTCAGCTCCCCATGATCACCTCAGACATCCATGTTCGCATCCCTACAGCTTACTGTAGTACAGCCACGGATTAGTGGGGAGTTGAACACTGGCAGCTCTGAGCGTATATACTGTAGGGCCACATTTTCTTCACCTTGACTTCACCTTTCAAAAGCTTAGGATAAGCAAGGATTCAGGGACGAAATATGATTAATGATCCTCAAAGGAATAGTTTGACACCTTGGGGAACACACTTATTCTCTTTCTCAGTTAACTTAACTTAGCATAAAGACTTAAAACAAAACTGGCTCTGTCTGAATGTAGCAATATTGATTTGGGGAAACGATGATATGACAGTATGATCAGCTGAGGATTAGCACACACACCCAAAAGAGGCTACCTGGCCTGCAGATGGGTTTCTCAAAAGTAATGAACTTATCAGCACCGTAGATGCTGGCAGGTCCTCTGACTGTCATCTTTGTGTTACTGTGACTAAACAACAACAGGGAAGATGATGTAGGCATCACTGGATTAGCCGTCTGTGATCGGCGCTGGCCACGGTATGAGACGGCACCGTGTATTTGCTGAAACCTGCTCTGTTCCCAAGAGATGCATTTGAAATACAGTTCAGCTCCCTCTGAATCCAGAAGTACCTTGACATGTCCTAACATGCAACTTCCTCCATCAGACATATCACTTTTCAAATGGTGACAAGACAATTTCTTTGATTTCTGCTCACATCAAAGAGTGAAGACAAGTCAAAAAGCTTGTTTACAAGTATCTTCTTCATAATATCCAACCAGACTGGTCGTTATTTAAACAGGATAATTTCCCTCAATATAACAATAGGAATTCAGAGCTGCAAAACAAAAACAAAAAAAACAAAAAAACCAGTGCAGTGCAGTAAATACTTGTGCATCACCTAACTAATCCACGTGCTGGTACTTGTTTGCACAGAGTCTTCTTCCGGCTATAGAGAGAAGTCAGCATTGCTTGTCTGGGTCTCATCTGTCACCCACAGCTTCTCTTATGAATTTTCCTGTTTTGATCCTTGCCATCTGTGCCTATTTCTCTCCCTCTGCTTTTCTTCCAAAGTCGACTGGCTATGTCGACTGGACTGAACAATTCGTTCATAGCCACAGCTTAGCTGGATTGGGCTCCAGTGCAGAGTAAGAGTTCAACTATTCTGGACTAGCATTGCTATATTGTCATTATCTAACTAAGAGCTAATACAGAATACCTGAGAAAGGTAAAGGTGATTTTGCTACCTGTGCATTGGGAAACCTTCACAGTCATCCCAGAGGATTTAGTCCAGAGGGAAACAAATCTCTCCCAAAGACAGAATAAAGCAGTAGGAGCTTCCTCGATAATGTCACACAGAGATAAAAATACTGACAGTTAATACGAAGCCAAACACATTATGCAGCATAAAGCAAAAAGTGCACACTTTCTGGGTTGACATTGTCAGGGCTATAATGGAGTAAATCTCATTTTGTTGTAAAAGGTCAAGCATGAAAATGAGAAAAGTCTACAAAATGTAGTCCGTGCTGCAGCAGCTCCAGCAGTGTTTTCTCAGATGACATCACAAAATGTTGCTGTGGTTTGTTGCCTTGAAGAGATATTCATACATATTGATTAAATTGGTCCCAGATTGCAGTACTCTGTTCTGCATCTTTAAAAGTTGAAAACAGCATGGCTGCATTGCATAACCTCTGAAAATATCCTCGATACTACATTTCTTTTTTTTGTCTGTTTATTGGCTGCAGTAATTCATATAGTGGCTGACTGATACTGAGCTTAATGCCAGTCCGCCAGCTGCATGTATCAACACACACAGCCATGAGTGACATTGTGCAACTGAAACTTTTTATACAATCCTCTGAGGTGCATGAGAAAAAGGGATGGTTAACGAAGAAGAAAAAAAAAAAAAAGACACCCGATCTATGGTATGCACTGCCAGCTGGGTGCAGAATTAAATGTAGTCTATCACCTGTCTCCTCTTAATCAACTGAAGTAAACCTGGCTGGAGCTCTCCCCTGCCATACCAGACACCCCGTCACATCAACATTCCTCATTCCCCTCCCAAACTCGCAATTACTTCCAGATCTGCTCCCAGACCATGTGCGACTCCCCAGTGTGTGAACCCATGAATCTGTCTGTGTATTGCTGCCTTAAAATCCTACAGGTATGCTGTAGAGTAAGGGTTTCCCCAGCACAGATATGTTATATCTCACTCCCAGACATAATGGGGACTGTCTGCACCGGTACAGAGTGGTACCATTGCAGACCACAGTCATTCCTGTCTGCCTTCCTAAAGGCGTAACCATAGTATAGGCATTGGGGGTCCCACTTTTTTTTTTTTAAAGTGCATTTCTCACAATTCCATAAAAGGAAGACATATTTTCTACTGTATACTTGGGAGGACAGATTGATAGTCTCTGTATTCGGGGGAGAGGGGGGTTACACCCTAGTGCCTTCCCCACAGCATGTGTGCACCAGGCACCGACCTCACAGTGCAGCGCCGACTATTGGGTAAGGACCAAAAGACCTGTGAATGGAGTGGGACCTGCACTCCCTCACCCCCGTGAAGAGCTACTAAAACTGCACAAAGCTACCCAGCAGAAGAACAGTAAAGTGTCACTGTTCCAATAGCATGCACAGCCCACCATCAACGAGTGCCCCATTTGTTCTGGTCTTCATACATGATATGCGAGTCGGGGCAATTTACAAAACTGAGGTCTCACTTTTGAATGTTTTAATGCTAGTTGTAGCGTGATCCAGATCATAACACAAGGCTCTAAATAGGAAAATTCCAACTCGGGATGTAAGGGCCCAATGATTTCCAGGCTATGTGCTACAGTGCTGTAATTTACCATTTTCGCATATCCACTTTCCACAAATTTGCCTGTTAAGTTGTTGAACTTCCACATCTCCCACAGGGCCTTTTGAAAAGACTCAGAGGTGTCTTCTTTGTGCTGGAAATTTGTGATAGCAAAGAAGGTTTTCCAGGCAAGAAAACATAAGAGAGAACAATGCCACAGAGCAGGGCACACAGTTGTTCAAATTACCCTGCAACAGGGTTATATTTCACATGCTAATTCACAGCTCCACAAAGATGCAAGTTGTGGCTGCATTGAATTTCTATTGAGGCTGCCATTGGAAGAGAAGTACCTTTGTCTGCTCTATGATGGATTGCTCACTGTATGTTGAATGTCAATGCAAAGTGGTAAGTCTATAAAGAAACCGTTGCTTCTTGATTCTGCGGTACTGACCCTCAAAACACATTTCCTTTGACTGTGTCTTGAGATAAGGGTCTGGCACATCAGCCATTGTTCTGCCCAACATGTTAGTAAGCAGTTGCTTATTCACCCATCCTGCAGACACAGAGCAAGATTAGCCTTTATTTGGAGTCACGTTCAATATCTACTTTCCTTATAGCTCTGTTTTGGCCTCCACCAACAGGGAGAGTTCCAGAAATGGTCTGCTTTGTACGTAAAGAAAGCATACTCTTGATTTAGTTTGCTACAAGAAATTCTGTTAACTGTAGCTGCACTGGAAATATTTCAATATTCATATTCAGTATTCATATTTTTCCCCTTTAAATCTTTCAAACAAAAACAGCTCTGCACAGACTTGAAGTCATCTCACACCTAAAGTGTGATTAGAAACTTGTCCTCAGGGTGGTACATAGGCCCGAGCACTGGATATCATGTTCTACTAGACATTTTCTGTGACATGCATACGTCGTTAAGGAAATCAAAGAATCACTGTGTTCCTGAGTGGGAGCCATAAGAAATATCTCAACATATAGAGCAGTTTGCTGTTCACACAGGATACCACAGCCAAAGGGAAACCCAACACCCACCTGCAAACAACACTGAGTCAAATATGGGGAAAGGAGCTCTTGACATCTTGATGCACGCAAGTGAGTGAGTGAGTGTTGGGCTTGGTGTGTGGGAGGTCTGCCATATGTGCCAATGCAGAGCTGTGAGGTGCAGTAGGCAAGAACAGGCATTATAGCATACGGTAATTATTCTGCATTGAGGCCTAACATATCAATTCATGAAACCAAGAACATGCTTTCAACCCTTGTAAATCCATGCATGCATTGCAATATATAACATACAGTATACCTAAACTACAGATGCTCATAATAGTTTGACTGCTTTTCTATTATTGATCACTCTAAAGTTTAACAGTTCACTTATTCACATTCTTGCCGAGAGTTACATGAGAATATTGATATCACTCTCATCTCTGTACAGTAAAGTTATGACTACAGCCAGCAGCCTGTTAGCTTAGCATTGGTGGACTTTTTTTTACCACAAGCAGTAACTTCCTGAGCTCTTGTTAGCATATTGCTAACATACTGCATGTTGCCATGCAACCAGTGGAGACTTGAGGAAGTTACTCTACATAGGCTATATACAAAGTTTTGTTTTTAATACTAATTGTTATATTTGGACAGAGCCAGATATGAGCTTGCTATAAATCTCCTCATCTATCTCACGGCAAGAAAGCTTCTCCCAAAACTATTACTCTAACCTTGAACGGATGAGAGAAAGTCCCCGAAATTATTTAGCTCATTACTGAAGGTATCTTATAAAAGATAATGTTCAAAAAAGGAAAACACCCAATGAAATAACTCCTTATTGCTTTTCTTCCACCAAAGCTGATTTCCTTGTGATGTCACAAATTCAATAAGGTATTCATAAAGGCCTCCTGACAAAGATGGGTCACCAGAGTTAGCATAATATGGAAAAATCACCTCCATTACTCCCACTTGGCAGAGAGAGACAGAGAGAATGGATGGAGCAATATGGAGGTTCAATTTGGCAGGCAGTGGCCCGGGTTAAGGTCAACCCACCCTCGGATTGACTGGCTGTTTGATTTTACTGGGGGGGAGGACAACAAATGATGTGGCTTAGTCGCAGCCTTATATGTCACTGCAGGTATCTTGAGGTTTAGAGGTCCTGCGGTGTCACAATAAGTAACCTGGTGGAGGACTAAGTCTTCTACAGTATGGAACTTCCTACATTAACTCAACCAGTCATCCCAACAGATGCGCACCTTTTCTGTGTGTAAACCTGCAATAATGTATTTTTTAGCCAGTTGGAGGCTGCAGAAATAAGCTGTGAACGCAACACTGACATGCGTTTTAAGTCGACATGGCTGACGTGTTAGTATAAAGTTGCCCATTTACACATCCAGCAGATATGGAGCAACGTTAGCTTTAATTTTGGAGCCGTTTTTCTGGCCACTTGGCATCCAATATTCACTCCTTTACTCTGTTTTGGTCTACAACTCCTAATTAAGGTAACTAGTCGTTTCTTTAGCTGACAAATGCTTCACTGTAGATGGTGAATATAGATAGTTGCAAAGCATTTGGCACTGGGTAAGTAGTATACAGTCACAGTGTCACAGGTGTGCTAAGTACAGGAGGCCGGGAAAGGACACAAGAGCAGAACAGCGCAGGCAGACAGAAGTAGTTCAGCGATTTACTAGTAGCAAATAAACTTACATGCAGGTAACACAGGGAACAGGTAAGTCCAAATCTGGAAACAAAAACACAAGGAACATCCACAGGCACAAAACAGACGCTAACCACAGGCCAAGCAGTTGCACAAACCATGACATAAACAGGAAGAATGGACAAAGGAAAGGAAACTGTATATATAGAAAAGGGACTAACGAGGGAATCAGGGGCAGGTGAGCACTGGAACACAGGTGAACATAATCAAAGCTGGCGGGGAAAGGAACAAAGACAGGAAGTAAAACTAGAACATACAGACAAGAGGAGAGACTACCAAAATGAAACAGGAAATGAACCATGAGCAAAGAACGGGATGTTACACAGAGAGCAGTGAGAGTGAACCAAAGCAATCAAGTTGTGAGCCAGAAAACCAAAACAATGGGCAAAATGACACTATAAAGCTCTCTTCACATTACACATAATCATGTGTCATCATCATTGTTAATATAAAAATATAGATTTTAGCCATTTTCAAGTTAATGCCAGCTATTGCTACCTAATGAACTACACAACACTGAACAACACCATGAACCTCATGCTCGATGCCACTTTTCTCGCCATGGGTGTTACACAAAGCTTCAACATGCTCCAGACGTTTCTCTTGCCTCTCATCCTATTCCCCGTCCCAGTGCACCACTGAACAGTCACCACACCTCTGCTACAGCTGGAGCCTCACTGCATGCCAAGTGGCCTGAGTGTGCAGAATGACTGAATATTGACATCCAATACTGTACACTCTGTGCTCATACTGTAAACTCTGATGTTACATTACAGTCTCTTGGAAGTGTATGTGACCGGTCTTGGCATTGTCGCACTATGTGTCAAGATATAATGATACTATATGTTGTCATTACTAAAAATGAATGCACATTTACGTGAGTCTGACTCGTGAGCCTTAC
Organism: Gadopsis marmoratus; assembly: GCA_036023855.1. NCBI lineage: Eukaryota > Metazoa > Chordata > Actinopteri > Centrarchiformes > Percichthyidae > Gadopsis > Gadopsis marmoratus. The sequence goes on along the minus strand of JAVQJF010045798.1, from coordinate 41,249 downwards.
GATCATGTACTACTGTGAGCAAATGGACATGGAAAGGGTAAACAAACGGGCATGCATCCTTAACAAAAAGGTTTCACTGTACCTTTAAAACAAAAAGGTACAGTGAAATAAAGTGCTCTTCTCCTGATGCCAGGATTCTGTTGGTGATTCATCAATACGGTCACAGAGTCTCTCTAAGTTTCTCTCTCTCTGTGCCTGACCGTCTCTCTTTCTCTCCCTCACTCTGTAACTCGGTTTTATTCACATCACTCTGCATAATGCATGATAGCACATAGGTCCCCCCAAGGCCTTTCATTACGTAAACCTGTTGCAAGAGGAGCCTCAGCAGCACTTTTACAACATCCATCAAAACGGGGGCAAGCATGTGTTTGAGTGGTTTGTGATGGATTGCTGGTTAAGCGTCAGTGAGGTCTGAATACAATTACACTTACTTTCAAAGCACGCACCCAAAAATGTTTCTTAACACTTGGAAACTACCAGAGAGGTATTGCGTGCACCAGAATCAGCAAACATACACAGGAATGAAAGACCTCTTTGTCTTTGGGTGAAAAGAATACAACTTCAGGGCACCATTGTGGGACACCAACAGGAAGAGCCCCTTTCACTGAAAGCTCTCAAAATGAGGCAGTAAGCCTGGGGATATCAAGCCATGCGTCACCATGTTGTGCATTAACACAACAGCCACATACAGTAGGCTATAGTAGCTATACAGTATAAGAACGAGGAGGCAAGCTGGCCTTAAGAGGACCACTCCCTCCCATCCTCTTATCCTGTTAAGAGGACCACTCTCTCAACTTCCTGTTGTCATCTGTCATCACCTGCCTGCAGCTTCTGCAGCTGCCTTGCACTCTGAGTATAGGAGGCACTGTTTCAGCTGCAAAAATTATCTTTCACTGATTTTCTCCGAGTTAAAGTTCAGTTCCTCAACGAGAGAAATTGAGAGATGGCGTAACCTTTACGTACCAGAGATCTGGCAGCAAGTGAATCTGAGGGACCTTTACATAAATCCTCATGCATACTGATAATTGTGTAATTTACGGTGCAGGTGAGGCTTGTTTCTATCTGTGCCACCTACCTTGTTACATTAATATATGGTCTTTGAAGCAAATCCAGTGAAAAAGCCTTTACTTTGCTATACTGATGTAAATATGTACTGTAGGAGGAGAGGGGGATTCCTGAGGGGACAAATTACTATATATATATATATATATATATATATATATACACACACACACACACATATATATATATATATTCTGTGGCTGTGTGGTAAGACTATGAAGTGGAGAAGGACCCTGCTGCATGGACTTACAGTATTCATAACTCACCGCTTGCATTCTTCCCACAGATCAGGTGTTGCCAAGGCAGCAGAGACCCCCATATCTCCGCATCACTGTTGACGGCCTGCTCCAGGATCTCCACAGTGAACTTGGGGATCCCGTTGTCCCGCTCCAGCAGCGCACTGCGCAGCACCCGCGCGTACACGTCGCGGAAGAGGCTCTCCATGCACGCAGCCAGGTAGATCGCGGCGTGCTCGTGGATCCTGACCGCTACCCTGCTTTCGACCATCCACGTGAAGAACTTCCCCACGTTGAAGGTGAGTCCGCAGCGCGCCGACTTACCGCGGCCGAACTTGTCCTCCTCCGTGCTCATGTTGTACAGAGACAAGGCACTGAGGGCCGAGCTGATGCAGTTCACCGAGACGGTCCAAGACGAGACGATCTTTATGGCACTTTGGATCTCATATTTGGTGCATTTGGCGTAGCGCAAACTCAGGCGCTGCGCCTCCTTGGCAACCCTGACCAGGGCCCGGCTGACCAGCACCGACAGCCTGAGCAGGATGTCCTGCGGGGGGGTCGGCAGGCTCATCTCCTTGTCCCTGCTCAGTGCGCTCGCCACTTCCCCGAGGCTCCACGGCACATCCTCAAGCTCGGGTAGTTTAGCGCACTGCCCGGTGCTCTCCAGGATCTCGGCGTCTTCGACCAGGACTGTGTTGACAGTGTCCAGACTGTTGTGTCGACTGTGCATCGAGTCGGTTAAATGCCAGTGATTCCCCCCATGTGCCTCTGAGCAGCACAGCGACGCACTGGAAGACCTGAAGGAGTCGGCGGCTCCACCATAACCCGAGTCTAGCGTCAAATCCTCCAGGGTTCTCGCTGCTGACTTGCTACTCCTTGCCATAACTGCACTTCATACTGTAAAGACGGGCTTGGGAAAGTGGAGGAAAATATTCAAGACGGTGGAGTTTGGATGCGCACGCGCATTGCACGAGCTCCGGTTGGCAAATAGTATTTAGGTTTTTTTTTTGTTTTAGGAAAAGTCCCCCCAAAGCTGTCGCGTAAAGTTAAAGAGTAGAATCGTACTACAGTGCATCAACAGTCGCACAGTGCTGTACCAGCGCAGTGCCTGACAGATGGAGGCGGGGCCATGGAGACCCTGGAATAGCTGTCAGCCAATGAGCTCTCGGGATGGAGCAGCACAGACTTTTAATTGGATGCCTTTGGAGGATCAATAAAAAGCAATTGATGCAGCTCGTGATAAGGCATGTTAATAAAACGGCGATGTAAACAGTGAGCACAGTGCTTGTTTTATTGTCTATGGCCTACTTTGTGGAAAACTACATTTCTCAAAACTCTGGAATAGCATAAATGAGGAAATCCATTCAAATGTTAGGCTAGTTGTAAAATTAAAATATAAAAGACAGACATGAAAGTAAATGAGAAATCACAAGATATAGGAGTAGGTGCTTTTACATAACCATGTTTAGGGGACAAGTCCTCCAGAGGCTTTTCAGATATTTTATGAGGGCCCATGTCTGATCGTAACATGAGTCAAGACCATTAATAATAGATTGCATGCATAATGTATCCTTCTCTGTTCCTCTGGAGGTGAACTCATTGAAAAGATCTGAATTACTTTCAAGGTCATTAGGCGGGATCACTAACAGGGTCTAACCTAGCCATTTTGTTTTTTCCCATAAACCCAGGCCCTGTGGAACCCGTATGAACCATAGTCCACCTTAAATGAAGACCATGTTGGATACGTGCAAGTACTGTTTAAACGATGGTATGGATATTCTTTATTCTCAAACAACAGCATTGAGGAATTTGGTTTAAGTTAAATGTACTGAAACTGCATATGACTGCAATTCTGAGAATACCAGTTCCATGCAGATACTGTAAAAAATCTAAGCTGTGGAAATAATCTAAACTTGTGGTTATAAAAAATACTCCATGAACTGGAGATGTCTCACTCATCAGTCGGACTGTGGCTGCTTTACATCTACGATGCAGTGAGACAAGCTTCTGCATTTAGGATGATTGTCTCTCTGGAGCTACAGTGAACCCTGGTGTTGTGCAGTAAAACTTCAGTTTATTTATCAGGACAAAAGGCTTAAATTGCTTTGTGACACATTTGACAAAAACACCCACCTTCACTGGAATTTCTATTTATTTATTTTTGTTAATCGGTTATTCTACGCTGGGGATAGACTTTTTTCACGGAAGATAATTTAACATGTCACGGTAGGAAACACACAGGTGTAAATAATACAGTTAATGATGGCTGAATTCCATGTAGGTGCTTCAGTTTCACGGTCCTGGTCCTGTGCATGCCGGCTCACCGTCACACTGTCACGACTTACTTGAATACACTTGAATAGAGCAGAGCCATCGTTGATGTTATTTAGTAACACCACCTGTGCTTTTCCTACTGTGACAAGTCAACATGTCTGCTGTGAAGAAGGCTTATCTGTCAGTGCATTATAAACATGTGATGCATGTGAATATTGTATATCCATTATACACACACAAAAAGATTCTTAAGGTCATACAGGAAAAGGACAGAAAACAGATGTGTGAAGAGTTCTCCAGAACCAACTTATAGAGATCTTACATTTTTTAGTAGGTTCTCTCTGCTCTGAATCTCTGCTCTCCTGTCCCTGACCAAGACAGGGCATGAGCACTTGGACTTGGACCACTGCTCCAGGCTGTCCTCAGGGGGAAGGACAGCAGGGATGGGTTAAAGGCAGAAGAAGAATTCCTCTGTGGGACACAATTGCATGTGTGTGTAACCTTCACGTGTGTGTGTGACTTCACGTATGGCAAAAAAAGAGACCTCAGGGTCTGTTTAGAATGTGAACAGAATACTATCCTCCTACATTACTGCAAGGTCACAGGGAGGTCTACTCAGCACAGACAAGAAGGCAGTAGGGTGAGAGGAGAGAAACACACCAGATGATAGAGGTGAGAGGGGACTGGGAGATGTGGAGTATCAGTGTCCATGAGAAACCTTGGGCAATGAGGCCGATAGTCAAGGCTGACTTGGATAGGATGGATGGGACAGGTCCACCTCCAAGTAACCATGTTCTACTTCACCTGGTATTGTCACACAATTTGGGAGACTGTCCAACACATCACTGTTACGAAGCCAGGTCTTATCCTACCGTTTAAAAGGACAAAACAACAGAGAGAAGAGAGACTTGGCTTCACAACAGTAATGCTCCTGCTGTACAGGTTCAAAAAGGGAGACAGAGAGAGAGAGTGCTTGCTCACTGTTGCTGCGATATTGGGCACCAAATAATTTTGGAGAATCAATTCTTGTAAGATGAAAGTAGCTAATTTGGGTTATAAAACTCACCTTGAAGGTCTTTTATAGGATCATTTAATATCACAGTTTCATGACTATGTTGGGTGCAAATTAGCCTTTCCAGCTGAGGGACTGCTTTAATCAAACTTAATTTAGAAGGAGCAGTATCTCAGAGGGAGCAGAATGAGGCAATTAAAAAAAAGGTGATTTTGTGACATAAGCCTTAAAACCCATCAAGAGCCGTAGCACAAATCAAGTCCCCTTTGTTAAATTATACTATTGGTATAGCTCTAAGGATGGTAATGTTGGTCTGAATGAAATATTCTAGCAAGTATTGCATGGACTCCCATACAGTTTGGTACAGATAGTCATGGTGCCCAGAGGATGTATCTGACTCTGGTGATCCCCTTACTTTTCCTCTAGTGCCACCAAGTTTTAATTTATCCAGTGAAATATCACATCATCATCTGGATTGATTGGCACACACGTTTGTACAGTCATTCCTGGTTCCCAGAAGATATATGCCATCATGAGGTTGATATGTAGTTTTGAGTTAAATTGCTCGACAACTATTGGATGGATTGTTATAAAATTTGGTACAGACATTCATGCTTCCCCTTAGGATGAACTGCAATGATTCTGGCGATGCCTTGACCATATAGTTTGGCGCCATCATCAGGCCAAACTTTCAATTTGTCCATAATATTGGATTTGTGTTTCTTTTGGTTTTATACAGTACATGAAGAAATTCCCATCAACCTCATCTATACTTTGTGTTTAGTGCATGCTGTTGGTAGACACTACAGGCTACCTGCTAAACATCAGCATCTTAGTATCCTGACATTAACATTTAGCTGAAAGAGCTGCTGTGTCCAAATACAGCCTAACCGAGCGGCTAGCATGGCTGTAGACTTTTGATTCATATTACACCATATTCTGCTAAATTATAACTATGTATTATATACATATATATTGACTAAACACATGTTAGACAGTATAGCTGCAACCTTCTCTTTGTGTCTTAGTCAAACAAAGCTGTGACTGCTTTAAATACAGCTAATTAAAACCTTGAAAAATGCCAAGGCATTTCAAAAACAATTCCTGGTTAAGACTGCCATCTAGTGTCCACCTGCAAAGCTACATGCATTTCTACGTATATAATTTCCCAGTGAAGCTGGCCTTGCCTCATCAGGTATAAGCTCTGATGACAGTAACCTACAACAGTGATCCTGCATATGTAAGTCACCCTATTTCTTTTACTTGTTTATGGGGAAACTGGTTCTTGACATGAGCAATCAGAATACATAGAAATTACTATACTATAACTCTTAGGAGAGTGAGAACTATGGATTCAACTGGAAGTCAGGAAAGGTTGATCAGTGAATAGGTGTATTATTGAGAAGTCAACAGAAGGTAGGAATAATGTAAAATGACACCAAACATTGGCCAGAAATTTGCAGTTCAACCAGAGAAAATCAGCACAAACCCAGAAGCTGATCCACTGCAGCATTGAGGTCCATTGCCCATCCTATCACTTTGATAGCCTGAGCAAATCACTTTAAATGTGTGAAGCTGGAAAGCCAGGGTCTGCCCTAAGAAACAATGTGCTGTGGGTTTAGAGGCACATTCACTATAATTTACTCCGGAAGTAAAGAATGTGCCGGTCCGGGAATACTAGCCACTAAGGCAGTTTCTGAAGCAACTGAAAAAGACAGACTGTTTGGGTTAGAAAACTGCAGAAACTCATCTCATGACTATGCCAGGGGGGGGTTACTACAGAAAGCTACAGTACAGACCATACTGCTTTACATTAAGCTTTGCTGTTTACTGTTATACCTCGGCGTCTGAATCACTAAGCACCAGCAGGCTGTTTCAATCCAAGCTGATCTGTTTTCTCCTTCTATGCGACTACAACATAAGTGGAAATTGTCAGGTGTCATGTTCTGAACATGTTAAAAGCCTGTAAAGATAGACACTTACTATATAGTACATAGCTCCACATAGCTTTTTTGACATCCTGCTCCAGGGTGATACAGTAGGCCATGTTCCTCTTACTTCAACACAGTACATTATCCTCGCACAGTGGCATTTCTGTGTGATATCAAACATTAGGAACAGATTACACAATTTTTCACAAATGTTGGTATTTTTAAGCCACTTAAGTTACAGCTAAAATGTCAGCAGCAAACAAAGCAAAATATACACCAACTGTTGCCTGGTTTGCTTACAATGTTATTTAAAGGGGAAAATCCAATCTGCATAAAAAGTCACATATGTCCAGTGCTCAGTGTTAATTTTCTTGATTTTCACAGCCATTCGAATCTCTCTTTACACTGAACAGCAGACATATGTTTAAAAAAAACAACACATAAGACAATTGCAGCATACACCTATTATGACTTTACTGGCATGTGCAGGGTGAGATTGTTTAATTCACAGCTGTAAGCACAATGTTCAAATGAAACCCCTTTAAATTATCCCAATTAAATTATTACATTAAGTCAGATACTCATTCCCATGGACAAACTCAATGAACTAGTAACACAATCAATTTAAGGTGCTGATGCTGATTTCTTTTTTCATGGCTACGGGTGTCTGTGTCCAAAATACTTTATATTTTATGGTGGCTTTCCTCGTTAACTGTAATTTTCATAAATTATAACTAACCGCCGCCGACGTGTAATTTAACGTGGGGGCACATTGGTTAGAGATTTGTACTGCTTAGAGTGGGCGGGGCTGGCTGTGTTCAACCGCGCGCACAGTTTGCAGTGCGAGCGGTGCGTTCGCTGTAATAAATGGAGCCCACCCGATTCGAGTCACGCGACCTCGCCGCGCGTCACGTGCTCATCCGGGTACTTGTGAGTGCGCGTATCTCAATCCACATCCTTCGACGTGCTGCTTTTATAAAACACTTCTAGGGGTTGTTTTCTTTTTACTTCTGCTATTCAACAAGGAGCCCTGACCAAAATGTTAAGAGAAAAAGACCGAATATCGGCATTTGGGTCATCTTAAGACAACCGTCGATAGCACACTATGGAAACGTGACAGAGGAAAGGTTGTATAACTGTTAATTCTGACCAATCAGAGCGCTCCATTTCTTGCTGCGTCCTCCATGTGGGTGGAGATGTTGTTACAGGAAGGACGTCCTGCACAGCCGACTTTACCAGGAGTTACACTTTTTACACCACGTTTAGCGTGTTGGTGGGGTCCAGCGTGCAGACTGACGTTACACATGTGGAAACAACCCGGAAGTATTTGCGCGTTTGTACTTCCTGCGAGCTGGTCGAGCAGCTTGTGTTGCACGGGCTTCGCCCTACGCCTCGCGTGGCAGCAGCTTACGAAAATAACACGATTCAAACATCGCTGCTGGCTGAAAACGGGATTCTTCGGAGTTCAGTTCCCTCGCATGTGCTCACTTCGTCGTTGCTACTAATCCGAGACGAGAGTTGTGCCGGTCTTCCTGCGTCTGCTGTTACCTGCTGCCTACACATGCAGCAGCAGCAGCCGCCGCCGCCGGTGGTGGTGGTGGTGGTCAGGAGACTCGGCTCCGTGGATGAATTCATGGAGCAAAGTTAAGCTCAGACGAACCTGCTACAGCTACGTCGTCCTCGCGTGTGAATGGACACCCGACTTCTTTTGCGACCAAAACAACACAAGAGGACGTGTTTTTGGGGACCCCCGCCCCTATTTCTAAGGGACATGAGGCAGGTGACGTGGTGGCCAACACCATCCACTGGTTCAGGAAGGGACTGCGGCTGCACGACAACCCGTCTTTAAGAGACTCTGTCCGGGGGGCGGACACTCTCCGCTGCATTTACATCCTGGACCCCTGGTTCGCAGGGTCCTCCAATGTGGGCATCAACAGGTGGAGGTAAGGGATGGGACAGAATGTCAAAACTTGAGAAGGTGTGTGTGCGGGAGGGAGTGATGGGAACAGATTATGTAGCATTACTGGACCTCAAATCCAAATCTAGTGAACCCTAATTAAACAAACTGATTAACCATCCATCCATCTCCACTGACTTAACCACCTACAACTCCATATTTTCCCGTTGTTGGTTAAATCCTACGCAGTCTTTTTGTACATTCGTTGTAAATACTGTACATTTTCAAATTTAAAGGGTTCAACTGATTAGAAAGATGTTTGTGATTGTTAATGGTTCTGGAACTGACCTACATCTAATTGGAAATAACACTTGATCACTCAATGGTTGCTTCCAAACTCTTTTCACTATATTCACCATACTTTTTGAGACAGGAGGCTATTATTCATCCAAGACTAAGTTACCAGGTAGATAAGGACACCTGGACATCAACCTCACAGTTTTGTGGGAAGTTGGCAATTTTTGTCGTTCTGACCATTTGGTTTTTAGGTCTAAGCCTGTCTTTTAGAAACCAATAAACTGAACCAAAAGGCTGGTTCGTAAGAATTTTCAATTAATTCTTGCTACTTTATCTATGTTACCAAAAAATAACAAAAGCAGTCCATTGCTATAATTATAAATAAACCCAATATTAATAATGAGGTAAATAAAGTAATCCCAGTGGCATGGATTGTGAATAAAAAGAGCAATTCATAATTTCACCAAATATACATAAATTGTATGAGATCCTATGTGTCTGTTTTGAGCAAGAAAGCACTTCTATATTTTCTGCCTCTCACTGTAATAAATGTTAGGAAGTGACTTCAATTGTAGACTGCACATTCTCTGGTGTGTTAAGTGTTCTTGGTAACATTTTGCAAGTGCAGCGTATGTAGGACTGTGTGTCTAAAACGACTTCACCAGAAGAGGGCGGCCTGTTCACACTGGAAACACTTCCATTTCACGCACCCTCTTCGTGATGTCTTTAGTGTATGATAATCAAATGATGGTAATAATGGATGGAAATTATTTTGATTAGGTCTTTCTCATGTTGGTGCTAGTGGATGGCTGTCTGGTTAAGCTCACAATTGCAAAATACTTGTCTCTGCAATGTAATTTATTAATACAGAGTTTCTTCAGTTGTTTTTGCTTCATAGTGCTGCTAATGGAGCCATAGGATTGTAGTAGTCTTGTTATTCTAGTTGTCTCTATTTACGGATTTATGGCTGCCACACATGCTGAGCAACAGTCTGAGGCGCTGACTCTCACTAAAGCAACAATTGCATCGTGACTGGGAGCGTCTACACAGCCATTGCTGTTCCATTGAAATGTTATCCATCTCACTCAGTCACTCACTCACTCACTCTGCACTAGTTGGTGCAGCATTGTGGTGCAGACCCCTGTGATTAGTGGTCTCCTGATTGCATTTTGTATAACTGTGGTCTCTTAGAGGAGGTATCTCTGGTGTATAATCAATTAATTAATCCTCCTGTGTGGTTCCAGGTTTTTGTTGCATTGATTAGAGGACTTGGACGCCAGCCTGCGCAAACTCAACTCCCGCTTGTTTGTCATCAGAGGCCAGCCTACAGATGTCTTCCCTTGTCTTCTTAAGGTATGAGGGATGGAGGAGTAGAAGATGCTGTCTTACACTTGGTTTTGCTCTGACAGCACTGTAACCTTTAAATAATTTGAACAAAGTGTTTTTGCTCATTAAACAGTGGCTGGAAAACAGTGTAAGACTTTGATACTTGTGAGCAATGGCCCCCCAAATCGATTATATAGAAATGACATATGTCTTAAAAATCACCTATGACCCCAGCTGCTTATCAAGCACCCTCACATGTGGTCCTGAACCCAAGGTCGCGGTCACTCAGAACCAATTTGTTGTAATGATAGTTAAATACATAAGATTTATCATAAGCATTGTGATCTTTGCAACCTTATTAGGTCATCATTTACAGGATAAAATAATACATAAATATATATTATCGTGTGCGTGTGTATTACTTTGTTCCTCAGGAATGGCAGATCACCCATTTATCTTATGAATATGACTCTGAACCATTTGGCAAGGAACGTGATGCTGCCATCCAAAAACTAGCCAGCAAGGCTGGCGTGGAGGTCATGGTGCGGGTTTCACACACCCTCTACAATCTGGGCAAGTGAGTGATTGCACATATACAAACAGGTCTCCTTTTATACCCAATCATGATACTATCACCTGTTTGTTTGCCTGTGGAATGTTCCAGACAGGTGTTTTTTGAGCATTCCACAACTTTCCCAGTCTTTTGTCCTGTCCCAACTTTTTTGGAATCAGGGCTGAAAATGTATGTTTATTTCCTTCACATTTTTCTTTCCTAAAGGATCATAGAACACAATGATGGTCAGCCTCCTCTTACGTACAAGCGCTTCCAGGCCCTCATCAACTACATGGATGCTGTGGAGCTCCCTGCAGAGACGATCACACCTGAGGTTCTCAAACTGTGCCACACCCATAAGTGAAGACCATGATGACAAGTTTGGGGTCCCCTCCCTGGAAGAGCTTGGTATGTTAGGGTTTATTTTTTTTATTTTTTTTCTGTAAGTGTCTGTATGTTATGTGCATGAATTCGCTGGTCATGGTGTATAAACAAAAATGCTATCCAGCTTATTTCTCAGTGTCACAGACTTTGAACAGTTTTTAGTATATATATAAAATTAATTTGCATTTTTAGGTTTTGACACAGACGGCCTGACCACCACAGTATGGCCAGGTGGAGAAACGGAAGCCCTCATGAGGCTAGAGCGGCATCTTGAGAGGAAGGTAAAAAGACTCAGTATGTGCACAAAATGAATATAGTTGTCGGTTTGGCTTTAGATGATTGACCCCTCACCTAGCTCAAGTCATTAACATAAACATGAACACTAACTCGGACATATTTTTCAATAGAAATCAGCAGGCCAACAAATGTATTTCCTTTTCAGCAGTTTCTTCTTTGTACTGAGGAACTGAAATGATGTGTCATGTATTGTCAAACAAAATAAATTTAATACCATGTGGTATTTCTCTATAAACTTGCACTTAGAATGGGTGTAGATATTGCAATACATAGTGGAAATTTTGAAAATAAGTATCTGAAGTTTTTGCTAATCTCCATTTAGAATAATAATAAAGAAAATGCACGAGGAAGCAGATGAATGTTTTCCACATCCCTGAACAAGTTTTCTCACTGATGCAGCACCTGTTGCCAGAATGGAGAAACTGTGGAGTGATTTAAAAGAGATTCAGATCTGTGTGATGAAAATACCTGATGTGTTGGGACCAAGATTTTCAATATGGCCACTATAACGTTGACATGTCATTAGAAAACATTTTGGATGGCTGGTGTAGTTCCTCAGCAGAACAGAAAACCTGTAAACCTCAACACATTAAATATCGCTAGAACTGAATCTATGGTTAAGGCCAAAATACACCGTGAGGGGAGGTTTCCAGGATTTGTAAACATCCTGTTTTTTCTACTCGCTTCAAGTGATAAACTCCACCAGCTGTATGCTCTTTCACCATGAACAGCGTCTTTGTCTCACGAGGCCTGAGTCTCAAAACATTATATATCTCATTTCATGTGTCATTTATTCAGGTGCAGGTTGTCTTTTGGCAATCTCAGTGGTATTATTTTGGTTAAATGCTGACCATTGTTTTACAGGCATGGGTGGCAAACTTTGAGCGTCCACGTATGAGCACCAACTCCCTGCTGGCCAGTCCCACAGGCCTCAGCCCCTACAAACTCACTGAGCTGTACAGGAAGGTATGAATGACCACAGGTGAGACGTGGAACAATTTTATTTACTTCTAGTCATTTTCTTTTCAATTTTCAATTTAAATCAAGATTGGACAAACATTGGTTTTCATTTGGTGGTCTAGGAGTCAAACCAGTCTATCCTGCAGATGATTAACATCTGTTGGTTTTGTGTACGCTCTCTTATCAGGTCAAGAAGAAAGACACCCCACCGCTTTCCTTATATGGCCAGCTGTTGTGGAGGGAGTTCCTCTATGCGACTTCCACCAACAACCCCTGCTTTGACAAGATGGAAGGAAACACCTGTGTGTGTCCAGATCCCCTGGGACCGAAACCCAGAGGCGCTGGCCAAGTGGGCAGAGGGACGGACAGGCTTTCCCTGGATAGACGCCATTATGACTCAGCTGAGGCAGGAGGGGTGGATCCATCATTTGGCGAGGCACGCTGTGGCCTGCTTCCTCACAAGGGGAGACCTCTGGATCAGCTGGGAGGAAGGCATGAAGGTAAGAATACAGAAAAATGATCAAGTATATAAGGTTCACACTTGTCATCAGTCACTACCATTTGAAAGGTCATTAAAAGAAAACTTAGAGTAAATGAAGGTACCTAGCTGCTGTCTTGATGCATCTTGCTCTGATTAAAATGACTGACATCCATTGTCTTGACTGTCTGTGTCTTGTACAGGCATTTGAAGAGTTGCTGATAGATGCGGACTGGAGTGTAAATGCTGGCAGCTGGATGTGGCTTTCTTGCAGCTCGTTTTTCCAGCAGTTTTTCCACTGCTACTGCCCCGTGGAATTTGGATGGCGCACTGATCCCAACGGGGACTACATACGGTGAGTCAGTGCTTTCATCTGCATCACTTGAATATAAAAACACTGGTCTTTCATCGTGTGACCTTACAGTGTCTTAATTATTTTCTTTCTGTTTTCGCAGGCGTTATTTGCCCATATTGAGGGGCTTACCAACCAAATACATCTATGATCCTTGGAATGCCCCAGAGGAAGTTCAGAAGGCGGCTAAGTGTATCATAGGAGTCCACTACCCCAGCCCCATGGTGAACCATGCAGAGGCCAGCCACTTCAACATAGAGCGGATGAAGCAAATTTACCAGCAGTTTTCCAGCTACAGAGGACTGGGTAAGGACATGACCCAGATACAACAAACAAACCTTTTCCTGTTTAACAAGTTTTGCAATCCATTATTTCTTATGAAACCTGCACTATGAGATGTGTTCAGCGTTATTACTTTACTTATTGTGCCCTGTCAACAGTAATTTGTTACACTTCTAAAGATCCTTAAAGGGTTCAGAAGAAACATTTGAACATTTTCTTCTCTGCAAATATTCATGCGCATCGTGTCAGCTTGTCTAGGTTCAATGTGTTTCAGTGTTTACAGCTTTCAGGTAGAGCAGTGTTAAAGCCTTAGTGTACGATTGGTGTCGGAGGATTTTTTTGACCTTGGTGTGGAAAATTGCAGTGATTTGGGTCTCCAGAAATTACCATACAAAAGTATCACCAGTCAGCCATTTTTGATGCATTCAGTGATGTTCACAGGTTTTTCCTGGGCTATAATGTCAAATCAATGTTTCTTTGTCATTTTCACAAAAATGTTTTGCCTTGTGGGTATAGTTGAATGCTTTGGTCCTCTCGCAGGCCTGTTGGCAACACTACCTGCCAATCCCAACAATGGTGGAAATGGCAGTAATTTTGGAGGTGTCAACACTGGGACCAGTCAAGGTCCAGGATGGTCCTCTGAAAACCCCTCCATACATGAAGGAACGTCTCAAACAGGTACGCAGGTTGGATGGTTAACATCATCATCGGTTAAAATATAGCTCTTTGCACAAACATACATTTATTTTAAATTGTACAATGCAGAAAAGATACTAACATGTTATCATCACTTTCATAACTAAAGTAAATACCCATGAGACTTAGGTTAGTTGAAAGAATGATATCATTTATTTGCTGTCTATGGTCTGCAGGATTGTTTTTGGCCTTGGGGAACTGGTAACTGAATATTGGGCTTGATTACAGAGCATAACTTAACTATTGTTGGTCTGCCAATACAAGCCAGAAATATTGGAAAAACAAAATGCCCAGAGCCAATTTGCTAAATGAAAGCGACGGCTTCATGAATATATTCACTACACTGTTGAATTTATTGGCGTGAGTGTGTTTATATGCAATTCACAGAACGAAAATGTAAGCTGACACCCAATAATGTTGAAATAATTTTTTGACCTTTGTTCTGTGTGTCATGTTTTAATGCAAAAAGACGGTGCACGCAGAAGCGGCGCAGTGAAGAGGCTGCACCCGAGAGCAGCTCGAAGTCCTGGCGGCAGAACAAATGGTCTGCAAAATGCAGAATACGAGGGGTCCCTCAGTATCATCTGAATAGCACACTCTCCTGCAGTGGGCTCAGCTAACACACCATAGCCACTGTAACTAAACACCATGGAGGAGACAGAATGAGGGTGTTGGATCCAGCTGATGCTATTGGATGACTCCCAATACTACATGATATTTGTAATTTCAGATTGTCACAAAGTGGACTGGACGGTCAGCTGTTAGAGAAAGAACCCTGTACCAGCAGTGTATAAAAGGCAAAAAACAACTGATCTCTGAAGTCTTCACATTACAGTGTTGAAACCACTAATCATTGTTACCAGTGTCCTTGTATCCCCCTCAACACCCCACATCAGTCGGGGCAGGACTTGGACGGGGTGAAAATGTAATCAGGAAGAAAAATGCCACCTTTCTATCAGTATCTAAGAATCAGCTCTCCTAGATAGTGAACTGAATATTTATTTTGCAAATACCTGACTGCTTTGGCTTCTACACCTTAATGTGAAAATGTCCAAGTCTGAACTCAGATTCCCATCTGAGGGATAGGAACCTCTAACACAATCACCTGATACCTTCACTCGCTGTTAGTTCACTGCTAAGAGATGACCTGGCTGTATCTTTTCTCAAAAACAGTCCCCTAAATATTTCACATCAAGTAAATGAAGTCACACTGTCATGGATGTACATAATGGGACAACATTTCATTTTATTTATTTATTTATTTTTTCAATATTTAGGACACACAGGTCTGATGTAAAGTAGTAAAATAGACTTTCAGGTTTGGCAATAAGGCAAGCCTTTATAAAAGAAAAGATATTTGTAAATATTTATTTTTAATTTCCAACTTTTGTTTATTTTTGTCATGTGGTTTCACAACTCCTTTTGTAAAGAGAGTCTTGCCAAACCTCAAGAGTTCTGTGAATGCATGTGCTTTTGTCTCCCATGTGATCATTTTTGCATAAAGAATGACCACTGTATTGAAATGGCAATGACAGACAGAAACATTGTTGTATCCTCTTGAGTTATATTTATTTGCAATATAATGCCCCCACACTCTTTGTCCAGTTTACACAAACGTTCAGTAAACACTCTTTGCTTTTTAAGTAATTTTGTATCATGTGTGATACTGTTTTTCGCTTAAGGCTGTTGTGTTTCAGTTGATTTCACAAAAGCAATTTTAAATAGTGCGCGAGGATCAGGTTCCTCTCTTATCCATTTGCCAATAAATTTGAAAAAAACGACATAGAGAGTAAACTACAAACATCAGTAAAGCCTGATCCAAATGGGCAGTGGTGGAATTTAACTAGTACATTTAGGGTTTTTGAGGTACTTTAGTTGAGTATTTCCATTGCATGCTACTTTATTCTTCTACTCAATACATTTATTTGATGGCTATAGATAATAGCTACATGGCAGATTTTGATCATTAATGCAAAATATAAATCAGCTAATTTGACGACTTATTATTATAGATTAAATAAAATGACCTCCACCTTTACCAGCTGCAACAGCAGTAATGTCGATAATATATATGATTCTGAAATGGACCATACTGCAAAATGAGTACTTTAAAGTTTGCTGCTAATACTTTTTGTATGACTACTTGGAACAGAGTATGTTCGTCCGTCTGCCACCAACCCAAACTGGTGCGACATGAATGAGAATCTTGAACCGGCCTTTTCTGTTTAATATGTTTTGCTACAATTTGGAGCAGATAACGGGGAATTGTTCTCCCTTTCACACCGAGCAGATTTTCCTGTTAATCATTGTCAAAAAAGACCCCAACAACAACCCAATATCATCCTCACCTATAATAATAACACAGGTGGTAAAAGGACTCTTTATTGGCACCATGCATGTGAACTTCGAGCCCAACAGTTTGAGACACCGTGTTGATCATCGCGTACTTTTCCACAGGGTCTCACCTTCTCTGCCGTTTTCCTGCAACGACATTTATCGGCTACACGTTATTTTTTTTTGTTTTAGTTTTTAGTTTTTAGTTTTAGTGGGGAAACGTTCCACGTTCAGGAGGCACCGAAACGCCGCCTCGTCCGTGTCCAATAGCAGCTGGCGGCCGGAATGGGCGGGTGATAACTGAGCTCAGACCTGAAGAGGTGGTTCCTCCACGCACACACACACACACACACACACACACACGGACGGACGGACGGACAGACAGGCAGACTGCTGCGGATCCTGACCCCGATCTTCCCGTCGGCGCCGCCGTTGGAGATGGAAACCTGCCCGGACGAAGCGCAGAAGAAACCTGTCCGCGTCATAGCAGCGGTGTGCAGCGGCCTGGGGATCGGGAAGGATGGAGCGCTGCCCTGGCACCTACCGTAAGAGTGAAGCTGTTTGTGATGAGGTCTTCTAGGTGCCTGATTCCGTTTGGACACGCAATCCACATGTTTTAATATGGCTAAATGTGCATGGCGCATAACAGTGCAGCTGTCTTGGTATGAGTGATTAGGACTGACTGTCAGCTTCTACCCCATCGTCTGCAAACCTCCTGTAAAGATATGAGGAAAATGTTCATATAGTCTGTGAAAGCAGCTGGCCTACCAGGAGAGCCCAAAGTGATGGATGAAAAATGCTGACTTTGTTGGGTCAAAGGCCTCAGAGGGAATCAGCTGTTGCCAGAGGTGTTTCTGACTGACAAAGGACAAGAAAGTAGTCAAACTTGTCAGTTGGCAGAGTCGCATTAACAGCAACACAAGTTACAACGGCCACAGGTGCAAGTGGTACATGCTGAGGTTACCCGTGATATTAAGATGTAACAGTGGAAGCAGTAGCACTAGTATTGGGGAGTACAGCCCAGTACAGTACAATGGAGCAAGTAGTAGTTCGAACTACTAGACGTAGTGAGCAGCAGTTATAAAGATGGTGTCTCATGAGAAGCTTACATTCTTTGCTCCCTGTGGAAACTATGAGCAACAGTGCTTTACATAAATGAGTAACAGCTGACTGGTATGTTTGTTTGGCTTCATTTCATATTTTAAAAATGTGACTCTTACAGGTCTGAATTCCAGTACTTTCTCAACACTGTCACAACGGTGTCAAAACCAGGTATTTCCTCACCCTCAGTATTACGTCGTACTGTAGCCACCTCATACAGGGCTGGGGATCTGTCAGAACCTTTAAGCGCCGGAGCCAAACCAACATCTGTATTTTGGTACTTTTACCAAAATGATATAGCCTGGCTTTGGTAAATATTTACAATAACTGTGCAGAATATTATTAAATCGGGGAATAGCTAATTGAAGAATTAGTAAAGGTGATATAGACAGACAGTAGAGTTGGGTGATATATACTACAAGATCATAGACATGTATAGACATACAGTTTGTACCTGATGTTTCAGGTATTTAATTTACTGGATTAGACATTAAGGGACATTCCCATTTGGTTATTTTATCCTTAAACAGTTTCCCATTCCAAAACATTTACCGCATCTCAGTATGTATTATCATGATATAAAGATATATATACGATTATGGAAGATTTTATCCATATCACCCACCCCTACTTGACATGGGCACAATTCATTTGGTACTCCAAACTTCTTAAAATTTTGAAAGCCAGTTCAGTGCAATTAGAAGAGGTGTGGTCAAACATGATGGATGTGATTGTATCTTTTTCAGGAAAGATGAACATGATGGTCTGGGGCAAACTGTGCTGGTACTCCCCAGAAAATATGTTCCCACTGGCCAATGTTCTGCATGTGGTGCTGAGTACGACACTGAAGTGAGTGCCACACACACACATGCACACGCACAAACACCTCCATCCATCAACGAGGGGATGATATCTGAGGTCATCCAGAAACCGACCCCAGGTTTCAGTCGTCCATCCTTCTCAATCTACTGGACATTTCTCCTCTTACAGAACGGTTCCAGATCACGCCAACTTCTTGTGTCAAGACTTTGAGAGTGCCGTCCGCCTGGCTACCCAGCCCCCCTTCACTGACCTGATTGAGACCATCTGGGTTGTTGGTGGGACACAGGTCTATGAGGTAAACTAGTCGAAGCATATCACTGAAGCCACTTGAAAGTGGGTGCCTAGCCTGTTCAGTAATCTGTACTTCCCAGAGGCCTAGAAACTGTTCCCACACTGGAATTCTGCTTAAAGCGTGTTAAGGCAACACCTGCTGTGACATCACTGATTGGGGTGTGGTCTAAATTGTCAAACGCTTGACATTTTGCATCGCACCTGCGAGTGTTTGTATGTGTGAATGGGGGGTTATTGAGCTAAGTCTCAGCTTTTTTAAGATCACATAATTCAGGTTTAAAAGGCCCTACACACACCTGGTATCATTGTTATTATTTTCACTTATGCCCGTTTAGTTTGAATGTGAGGGCTTGTACCGACTGCTAAATTGATATCTTCCTAACTCTCCTGTTAACGTTCTTGCACCTGTCAGAGTGGGACCTACACCTTTACTGTTTGTATTAATTATATATATATATATATATATAAGTAGGCCTAAGTAATTTTTTTTATTGGTGCACATGGGCTTTATGAGACCTTGTGGTGAAAATGATCCCACGCCAGCAGGGTTGGTAAACAGGAAACTGTTAAGATGTTTTGTGCAGCTTAGGTTCCATTTGTGTTAATACTGCACTGAATTACACATGGACAAGCCAGGTTAATACTGTTATTGTGACCCAGAATCTCTGTTGCTTCTTGTTTCTGATCAGGATGCGTTGAAGCACCCATGGTGCGACTATGTTTACCTGACGGATATCATGGCAGACTTTGACTGCGACACTTTCTTCCCCGGGTTTGACAGAGAACTATTTAAAGTGCAAGAAAGGTACGTGTTTCTCATCCTCAGACCATTACAGGGCAGGTGGACCTGCTGGTGTTAAATGGTGTTCCCTTAAACTCAGTGGCGCATTAAACAGTTACAAAAGAGTGATTTTTACATGCAGAGTTGTTTTTAAATACACCAAGCTTTGCTGACTCCCCATGAGAAAGTGATCTTTGCCTTTCTGTTACAAAGCAAACATCAGCACCATCTGTCAGACTGCGTTGTCATATGTTTAAATAGTTCAGCTCAACAGGATTTGCTGACATCACCGTCGCTGGTAGCTGTGATTATAGATTATTAAGAGCAATGTTGCTTCGACTGCACTGAATTTGAATAATAAATTAGTAGATTATGTTCACTAAAGGTAGATTCTTACCTTGTTTTGGTTTACTGTGTTTTCTATTAATCGAGGCATGAAGTGATAAGTTATTGTAAAAGCTGCATAAAGTATTTATTGTAACATCCCCAAATGAAGCCAGGGGATGATGGGAGTAGCTAATTAATGAAACCACGGGAAAGGGAATCGGGGAAACAAAAGCGTGGCACAAAAAAGGGATTTATTAGCTTAAAACTGACAAAAGTACAACAACCAATAACAGAAAACCAACTCTCTAGGAGTGGGGACAAAACGCACAAAATAACCATAACGAGAGATGACGAATACCGTTCAGAGAACCACCCTCTCAGGAAGAGAGTAACTATCGATCCCGGTACACACAGTCTGACGGAAGTCTGCCGAATGGCCCACTGGCCCCGTCTACATCTCCTTTCCCAGTATTTGTACCCCTGCCCCTGATGAGCATGTGAGGACCAGCCCTGCACAGTCGCCTGCTGCAGGAGGGGGAGGATGGTACCTGTGGAATCAGATAGTGAGCAGAGCAAAAAAAATAAACACACGGTGCTCCAGCTGTAACACTTGTTTTATGTCAGTTTGTTTTCTGCCACAATAAATGCTCATTTATATCTTATTTCATGGTTTGAAGATGATAATGCAGCTCGTTAGTGCCATTTAATTATTTTATTTTTGCTCTATAATGAACTCACAAAACCATTTTTTTGTTTTGTTTCCAACTAGCTTCCCTGGTGTACCAAGTGAAATTCAAGAGGAGAACAACATTAAGTACAAATTCCAAGTATTCAAGAGAGAGACTGGTGACACGGTGTAGAGAGCTAAAACAGAAAATCAAGAGAGATCTTCTTTCAACATTTACACTGTAACCGTAGAGACGTGCTCCTAAAACCCAAACCCACAGTTTATCATTGTATTTTTATAAATGAAAGGGAAGCCAAAGTCTTATTAAAACTCTTTGTATATTGTCATTAAGCACTCCAGCCAATGTAAATATGACTTTAAATTCTTTGTAATCGGTGAAAAACGGCCCAGTTTGTCTACCCATGTTTTTATGCGTATTTACTCTTCGAAATGTTTACCCCATCACTGCTGTTTGGTAAGATATTGTGATCAGCTCTGGTATTAAATAAATCCTCTGCCACCCTCTGCTGTCACCTTGTCACTCCTCCTTATTAATATCGCAGCTGCTCAGAAAATATGCTCGTCAGTGAGTCGGTCAGCGGCCGCCGTCACTGACAGCCTGTGGGTAGCACAGGTCCTTTCCAAGCCAACATGACAGATTATATAGTGATGAGTGAATTATCCTACTGGTTTGCTTTGACGACGTCTTGTTATTTAGATGGATATGGAGAAATGTTACATCCTGTAATTTGTTGTGGTTGGAAATAAAAAGGCACATATTAATACATTTTCCTGTGTGGCTTTTTATTTGTGTGTGTGTGTATATATAGGAGGTTTTTCATGAAAATAGAGAACCACTTGAAAATGTGTGACTTTATTTTTCACTTTGAATAAAATGATCAGTGTTCATCTGGTTGTGTCTTTACCTTTTTGCCACTAGAAGGAGCCATAGCACTGAGACACGAGACAGAAAGCCCACCTTTATGCTGCTGGTAACTGATAATCAACACACACACACACTCACACACGGAGTTACTATCTCAGAAAGCTTTATCTGTTGGGTGTTGATGGTTTCATGGTCTTGCAATAGTTACTGTAGTGCATTTACCACAGAATAAATGAAATTATATAAAACAAATGTGCATACACGAGAAACCATAAAGAATCACATATACGGAGGTCAGGAAACACTAAAAGAATACTTACTGTAATATTATTTTTAATACTAATATTACTTTTAAACGCTCTTGTCTAGCACTTTTTTGGTTTAGATGTAATCTACAAATGAAAGAGCAGAACAAAACCTAAACAATAAAAACAAAGTTAACCTATGACACCTTTATAGAGTGATTTCAATAAGATTCATTCCTATTAGCTCCATAGACTGTCTATATGTAGATCTGCAGACTTCATGTTAGTGGTTCTAATTCCACTTGAACTTGAGTTTTCTGGAAGTTTCCTACTGCCTCCCTCTTTCCACTGAGATCAAATAGACACCAATCTGCTCAAACAGCCTTCTTTTGAGAACTAAATAGAGAGTTTCTACTTTTATCAGCTCCACCATCTGAACTCATGATAAAGGTATGGCACTTTCAGCAACATTACCAGCCACAATTTCTTCCCATTAAAGGTTTCTGTGCTGTAAAAATCCAATGCAATGAGTGTGCAGATGTCTACATTGCATAGATTTAACAAAGAGGCCTTTCTCACAAGAGACATATTCACTTGTCATAGCAGGAAAAGCTGCTCGAAAGATGGAGTGACAAGTCCAGTGATGTGATCCCAATGGACTGCACCTTACCAGTGGTGACAGATGTTCCAATGTTCTGCAATGTTCAGTGTAGAAAGTTATTTACCGTTTGTGCATTGAATGTCCATCAATGTGACATTTATTTTCCTCCCACAGCATGTACGGTATTTTTGCGTTATCTCATCGGGGTGCAGGTGGGCGTCTCTTTTGAGAGACAACAGGGAATAAACTTTTTGGGGTAGGTGGGGAGAGAAAAGTTGAGCGCACACTGGAATCCGTCTATGATGCAAATGTTAACATATGGGAGGAAACTCCGGAGCAATAACAACATCGGGTGATGAGTGTTTTTAAGCCTAAAAATTTGTATGTAAGGAAACCAAACAACAACCATTTGAAATGTAGGATTGTAACTTTAGGTTTTCCTTTAAGGGGAACACAAGATAGCATTTAGAGTCGGAAATATTGACAAGGTTATTTTTCTCCTACATTAGCTACTGTGAGGAATTTACTTCTAAACAATAATTGCAGGACTTGGTTTTAGCTCACACTGACTTCAAATAAAGAATATCTATTGCAGCAGTGGTCACCATGTTCTGGCTTCAGCCGGAAATCATTGCTTTTAATTGCAGATGACGTCTGTTTCTGGTGAGATATGACCCATAAAAGCAAAATGGTAAGTGTGGCTAATATCAACCAGTGTCATGTTTGAAATGATAAAGGACTATTTATGCTCCCTCTTATTAACCTCTCTGGCTTGTCTGTGTAACTCAAGAGCACAGCGTGGGACGACACGGCAGTCCACAGAGGACATCAGGACAGCGTGTAAGAAATAGAGGTGACTTGCATTTATACACCTGAGGCCTTGTCTCATCTGCCTCGCCTTGATAAATCCTGATTAACTCCTCGTATTTACTACTTAGCAGCACTGAAAGACACAACCCTGTAACATGATGAATTAAAGAAAATGTCACTTATTAGTAACCTTCAGTACATCAGCTGTAGTGTATTTGAGGTGCTGTAGTAGCCCCTCGGGGGTTCCATGTTGTTAATGGCTTTGAAAATGAACTCTAGTCTAGCATCCATCTGCTGAGCTCAAATTCATTACCAGATGCATTCACTTTCGCATCATCTGCCCAGTGGCTATTGCCATGACTACAGAGCCATGCCGAGTGATGCAGACAGCAGCAGATGGGAAGTGGAAGTTAACATATATAACGCCCTTCCCTCCTCCTCCTCCTGCTCCCTCTGGACACACAAGTCCTCTCTTTTTGTTGTGACCCCCTTCGTCCACATTACGAGAGCGAGGGAACCTTGAGGCATAAAGTCATGGCTTCATTAGCTGGGAAGCTCACTCCCATTTAAAGGCAAAAAAAGCATGTTTCAAGGGCTTTTCCTGGCTTTGAAACATTACAACACATTCAATACAAGATGGGGAGCATTTTACAATGCCCTCTCTTGGTTTAGACAATGCTCAGTAAGATTGTATATTGATTTTGTGGCTCGTGCTAAATGTGGGCACTAACCCAAAAGCAGTCTTTTTACCTCCATATGACGCACATAGACATGAAAACCTTATTAAAATAGCCAACCATAATGAAAAATCTATTTTGCATAAATGCACTGAAACTCAACTGCTTTTTGAATTAAGATCACAGAGTGTGTTCAAATAAAAACCACTTCCAATTTCAAATCAAAGGAACTTCCTTTCCCTGCCTTTTTTATTGCATCAAGTGAATGCATTTGAATTCATTTGAAATGATAATGACATTTTAGTAGTGAAATAGCTCATGATAAAGTGCCTCCATCTGTAAAGTAACAATAAAAATCTGAGACACAGTTAAATTTCCTCCCTGAGGGGAGCAGTTGTGCTGCCAAGAACATTGTGTGAAACTGAGACACTGGCACAGGCTGTAAATAAAATGGTCTGAAAAGCCTCAGTTACTCAGTAATACATTTGATAGACGAGTCAGCACACCTGTCATTACATGCAGTGTTTTATGTGAAATTATTTTGATGAGGTAACTCGTAAATAATCTGTAATAAAATTCTTTCTTTGGCAAGGAGCTACATCTTCCCCAAAAAGCGTGACACATTAAGATACCATGCATTTGTCTCACTTCCTGATATCACTCTGAATAGTCGTTACAACCGTCCTCGTCTGGTACGACATAAATTTACACCTGCAATAAAAGTGTACCATCGGACTCACTGATAAACAGGGTCTGAACAGTTCTCTTTGGTCTGAATTACAACAGCAAAATGTAATTTGACACATTTTTGCATTTGGTGTTTAGATTCACACTAACTGGCCTAATTACAGGAAAACCAAGGCTTTAAAAATAAAACAATAATTGGATTTTGATTACTTTTCATTCCACAAGGTTCTCAAAGTGCAATCCTTCATACCAGTTGAGCACGCACACTGAATTAAAGCCCGTCTTTCCACCCATTACATCTTGCATTTTGAGATTGTTTTCTGTAGTTGGTTCAGTTTGCACTCTCAGGCATCTTCACTGTCAAAGTTCACCGACAAATTCAATTGGCATCATAGGAATAAACACTTATATCTGATTATAAATGAATTGCTTGAAGTGAGTGCACCTTTATTGATCTGTTACTGACATGATACCGATATAAATAATCACAAGAACAGTATACATTCAGCTTTAAATCACTTGCATTAGTCATCTGCTTTTAAAGGGGCGACAGGGTTAAAAAGTGGTCTCTCTCTTCGTAGCTGTAGTTTTCCATAGCTCATCTCAAAGTCCTTCTTAGTGCCATTTAGGACCTCCAGGCTACCTGTCCTTACGTCATAACGGTACGCCCTCAATAGCTGAATGCGATGATTCACTATCTGCATGGTCAGCTCCAAAACGGTCGGAGTCTCTCTGATTTGAGACATGCTGATCCCCGCGCTGAGGAGGCCCTTAAATCGCTCAGCCAGAACAGCCTCGGGGTAGTAAAGCAGAGCTGGGCAGTTGAGTATGATCTCCCGCAGCTCTGCCTCGGTGCAGCCCATGGTGTCCTGGGAGTACGCCAGGGTGCAACGCATGCTGTCTGGGTTCAGCTCGGTGACAAAGCCCCTGAGTTTGGAGAGGAGGCGGAGGAGGTCTGCCGTGCTGAAGCCCTTGTCTCTCAGGAACAGCAGGTTCTGCCTCAGCACCTCGGGGGGCTTGAGAAGAACAAACGGGTTCTGGCTCAGCAGCTTCTGAAGCCAGATCTTCATGTTGGCCTCCTCCCCGCCAAGCTCCTGGTAGGTCTGCTGAAGGGTGCGCACCATGACCTCGTTCTGCTCTATAGGCCGGCTGAAGATCTGGGGAGCGCTGGCCATGAGCTTCGTGATGATTCGCTTGTTGAGGTTTAAGCTCTGGAAGAAAGCGACGTTGTTCTGTTGGTTGTCATGGTGGCTGGAGGAGGTGAAGAAGGAATCTGGGAATTTCTCAATGATACCAACCAGCTCTTTCTGGTTTGGACACACGGACATCCACAGCTCCCTCTGAGCCTGCATCTTCTCTGGGTGACAAAGGACTGCCTCAGGGTGAACCGCAAGGATCCGGGCAACAATGGAGACCGAGGCTCCCATGTCCCGCAATAAGTCAGCTACCTCCTTAGCATACGCTGGTCTCTGATGCAGGACCCAGCCCTTAAGTTTCCGGATCTTCTGGATGTCCACAGAGAGATCATAGAGAGCCTCCACGGTCAGCGGGTTCTCTGCTGAGCTCAGTGTTGCACATGGCCTTAGGTTTAAAGATTGAGCTGTGACACGTTGGCACAGGGATGTTACGATCAAGCGCAACATTGATGCAAAGTCCTGAGGCTGAACACCTAAGGGAGCAAGAGAAGGAACTGCATTGGGTGACCACTATTCACATAAATATCATGCAGTATAAAAATAGCCTCCTCACATTATGCACAGCCACAGACAGGGGATATTTCTGGAGCTTCCTGTTTGACTTGTCACTGAGCCACACAGACCAGACAAGTACATTTTAATAAACAAAACACAGTAGTGCTACTTATGTGAACTTCCACTTTTAAAAAAGTATTGACAGAATACTGACAGAAATGTCTCTTCATTATGCATTTTCCACCAGAAAACCTTAGGGCTACCAATTGTATTATTTTTAAACTGGCATGCTGTAAAGTGATCAAATCTCTTAAAAGCACTTTGTAAAAAGCAAACAGATATTACCCAGTAATGTCACTCATCGCAGCCTTGCCTTCATAACGCAAGTTCCTCAGCTGCTGCCAGATGTGTTACACTACAGGGGAGAATGAAAAAGCATGAGCTAACCGAACCGTCAGTCACAGTCAATGACGCCGTTGCCAACCACAACCAGATAACACAATGAAAAGCATAATAAAGTGCCTTAGTGTACATTTCGGTAATATATTGTCACGCTAAGCAGAGAAAATACATCTTAACATACTTGTACAGATTCTACTTCTACAGGTTACTATTTCTACAGATAGTGACTTCAAAATAAAAGTCTTATTGAATTAACATGCTAGGTATTTAGCGTGCTAGTTCGCTAACTGCTAGCAGAGACAAGAGCAGTGCCACTACCCCACTGGCATCGCGGGACATCATGTCATTTGACTTGACATTATTACTATCAGTTATTGTTGACAAATATGTGTAAATATGTGGAGAGTTTAGCTTGTATGTCGATATTTATGTTAGAAAATGAGTTACCTTTGGCAGCGGTTAGAGGATGTGACGTTTTGTTATGGAACCGATTCTTCTTCTTCTTCTACTGTCTATGTTGTCTTGTGTGGCACAGCGGCACGCAGAGGCAGCAACGGGCTAAAGCAGCTGCAAAGCAGCACAACTAAGACCTTATAAGTTCACACGTGACACTGAAATAGCATGAATCTTTTTAGAAAAAATTATTTTTTTCATGCAGAATGTAGAAAAGTCAATGTAGACATGTGAGTGTTACTCAATTCTATGCTCCCATTGCTCCTATTTCCTTCCCATTTTCAAAGCCCTGCTCTTTTATTGCAGCCCATATGTCCAGTAATTAAATATTTTTGGCAAAAATATGTATCTCAAACAGCAGTTGGTGCGCCTCCAAACCCTGCAGCATACGGGGCCCTGATGAGTGTAATCAGCGCTGGGCTGAATTGGACTGAACACACGGAGAGAGTTTTACTCGCTTAATCATGATGCTTGATCACCAGCTCTGCAAGCTGTTCTATCAGCAGCGTGGAAGCTGCTGCTGATGAGTGGGTCACTGGGTTCATTATAGTTTATATACTAGTAAACAGATGATATGCCTCAAAGGAAAACAGGTTGGTGCCGCTTTCTTATTTTAATACCCAGTATGTTGACAGGAGTGACCTGGTCATCAGAGATCATCTTGTTATTAACAATTTGTGTCTCAGACAGATTGTGCTCAAACACAAACACAGAAAAGAGAGACATAGATTAGATTTTTCACGTGTTTCATGGGAGACTCCTTTACAACATGCGGACCTGCAGTGTAAACAGTGTCATTCACTATTCTTCTATTGGCAGTGATCCTGTTCAGTTTCCCTGGCTTTTATCAAGGGGTGGAGCAAAGTCACACTATCAGTATCTACCAAGATGTGTAAAACAAATGCTTAGCTGAGACTGGCAGTTTGAAGAATCATCCAATCCAAGCTCCATGATGTGTTTGTGATCCAATATGGTCATCTCTATACTGAAGACAGAGAGTCTATGAGTTTGTGTCAAGTGCCACTGATAACTGTATAACTTGCTTGAAACATAGATTAAAATTGCCCCGTATTTCCCATAACTTTGTTGGGTTTATTATCACAACACTCAAAGCTGTGGGGGTTGCACAATAATTAAAGTAGCAACTGTAACCAGGTTACAGCACCGTCACCAAAACATGGAGAACAATAGCCTCAACAAGAAATGAAAGGGAGAGCTTCGGAGGAGACTTTGGCACAAGGATGTAATCAAAGGCAAGAACTGGAAGAGGAAAGGAGACGCTTTTCCAAACTGCCACTGGGCAGCACCAGTAAAATGTGGTACAGGCTGGTAACTTTGTCAAGAGAACTTTCCAAAGTGAGTTTCTCTTGTCCATTTACTGGACTAGGATGGTGACGGCATCTTCCAGACACTGGCTACAGTGACCGGCTCCATCGTCTCACCACCTCTCCTTCAGGTAGGAACTTCGGGGTGTTTTCCCACAGTCAAATCTGACCGTCAAAACACATCCATCAATTTCACTAACCTTTTTAAATCTGGCCAGACATCTCCTCGTAAAGCAAACAGCATAATTTTCCTACATAGCAACAAAGCCCCCACCTGTCCCACTTACTGCACAGAGGTAAAGCTGCACAGGGTTTTCTCAGGCATTGCGCTTGTCCTTTATCACTAAAAAGCTAGAGTAAACTCCAGGCATGTGAAAGGAGAGAAACTGAAAGAGAGAGCTAGAGAGCCTGCTTTATCAAGGGCACAAGGACAATGTACTTCTTGATAAGCAGACAAATAGAACAGACTTCTCATTGTTTCATATTTCAGCAAAAATCATCGTCCTTGCTGAAAATTCTGCTTTACATTGTATATCACAGATTTGACCATGTGTTTTTCCTATTGTGATTCTCGATGTGCAATTTAGAAGCAGGCACTTGACCTTGAATGCAACACCAGGGAGAGAAGTATTGATTTTTAGAGTAGTACAGTTAGCTTTGTGTTATTTATTAGCCAGAAAGAGCTGTTACATCAGGCTTAATAAAGTGAACGAGTTGAGTAATATGACAAGTAATATAATAACTGTGTCCTGATGCATTTATAGCAGATCAAAGTCAACTTTTCATTTATGGTGACATCAACTTATTGGGCAGAAGATCGGCCAAGTAAAAATATCTCACTAACCAACAGAGCAGTTTAGTATTAACAGATTATACACCCCATTATGCAGTGTGATTAATAAACATTACACATTAACACTGACAGTTACAATATAAAAGCTTAACACAATATAAAAAATTTGTTATGACGCAAACTGCAACATTATGTAGATCTGTGATGAGCACAAATGTATACGTGTACAAGTCCTAAATATTGTTTGACCTGACACATTTTGATTTTATAGCTTTTATGCTGCTGTATAATATTACTGCCGCACAACATGAAACCAGAAGACACAGTGACTCATTTGTCTTCTCACATTGCAAAATAAATAATAACTGTCAAGCAACAGAGACAGATACTGAACCCAGAGACAGAGACCTGATACTTCAGATTTGTAAATAAAAGCATTGTTGCATGCATTGACAAATGTGCAATCGGGCTTGCTTGCACAGAATTCGTGTATATCACATAACCATTCCCTCTAACTGCTGTCGCGTGACCTTGCGTGGTGATTGACCACACCCACAGCTGAGTGAAAACCTGTTCAACTGCACAGTTAATGTACAACCAGCATAATGTTTTAGTTCTATGAAGAAATAAGGCAAGGCAGCAATATTTATATAGCACTTTTCAGACAAAGAGGCTATTTAAGGTGCTTTACAAAGAGAAAATTAAAATCAAATATAGTAGATACAAAGAAAGATAATAATTTAGGGAGAGCTGCACTGGGTAAAGAACAATAGTGTTTGCAATATTTAAATAAAAGAGGCTCTTCAATGATAGGACCAATGGTTGAGTAAGAACAATAAACCATGACTGTCCAGCTGGAAGTCCATGGCATAGGTAAGTAGTTGAAAAGGAATCCAAGGTACTCTGATTATGAATAAAAGCCCTTTAATAAATCATGGATACAGTGTTCCATCTCTTGACTTTTGTTCAGCCTTATTGGTTGTCTCAGACTTATAACAATTACATAAATGACTTTAATGCTTCCCCACACACTCCTGTCACTCGATAAGGAACTTGACATGTGTCTGCGTGTGTGTTTGTTTAGGTCTGCAGAAGAATGTGGCAGAGGAGGAAACTGATATTAGCTGGAGGCGTAACTAAAGTGACGAACCAAAAGTGGATATGTTCAAGCAGGAGTAGTGCAAACATACACCAGAGTGTGACAATCAGACGGACGACATGACCTCGATCAGGTTTCTGCTTTTCCTCCTTGTCCACCAGGTCTACAGTGACGAGGCAGAGCCCGTGTTCAGAGCAGAAGGCAAAGCTATCGAGATGGGGTATTGTTTCGCTGTGGATTATATTATTCTTTATAGATCTGCTCCCGAGGGAGACCAGCTACTTGGCAACTCCTCAGCCAACAGCACAACCTTTACACCACCTGCAGACCTCCAGGGCCGCATCCGCACCAACAAACATCAGCAGCTGCCCGGGCTGCATATCAGTCAACTCACACACATGGACTCTGGGATTTACAGGAGGGAATGCTGGAAGAACGAGACCTTAGTCAGCCAGCACACGCAGCACCTCTTTGTGTGCGATAAGGAGGTTGAATCTGAAGAGATCATTGTGAAGGAAGAACAAGAAGGGGCTGAGCTTCTGTGCAACAGCGCCTCCATTGGTCTGGAGGGAACCTCTGTGCGATGGTACCATGAAAAGTATCCATCTTACAAGCTCACACTCTTCCTGGATAGCGGTGTGTTGCTGGACCCTTTGCTGACGGAGGGTGTCGTGGAAGTCAGAGACAACGGTGCGTTGCTTGTGCTTGACAACAGCATGTTAAAGAACAACCCCAGCTTTTATTGTGTTGTGATGAAAGGGAAGGATTGTCTCAGTTTCCAAAACATGTTCCTGCCAGACCACAGTGAGAGCAGGGACATTTATGCCTCACAAGGGGAAACACTGGTACTAAATTGCACCTCTGATGGTAACAACCAGCAATGGGAAACACCATTGGGGAGAATCAATGCTAACAGCATGACAAATCACATGTACATATCATTTGGTGACAAATCAGAGGACTTCTCATTGGTTATTCCTGAGTTCTCTGATGACTATAGTGGGGAGTATTCATGCATCTCCGCTTCACTTGAATTGCAGTACTCACTGGTTCTTTGCCCCAAAAAGGAATTCCGAGACAAATCTTTTTGTGAAGGCGGGAATGTCTCGTTAGATTGTGCTGTTGGCAAAGATCATTTCCAAAGGGTGCTGTGGCACCGACTAAAGTCATCAGGTGAATATGAACTTATCCATGACACAAACGACGGGACTGTTCCCATCCCAGAGGATCTGAGGGGCAGACTGACTCTGTCTGAGAATGGCTCCTCACTGTCAATCTCCCACCTGGAGATTAAAGATCAGGGGGTGTACTGGTGTGTTGTTTTAGGAGGCCCTGAGTTCCTGAAGGAAGAGGATTACGAAGATGATTATGATGAGGAAGATACTGGGGAAGATGTATTCATCGAGGGCCAATACTGGCATGACACATACAGGTGCATCTTTAAACAGGAGATCATTTTGAGCTTAAAGAAGACAAGATGCACATTGAGTGAGAACAGAGGCATTACAACTAGCCCTACAGCTGAGCAGTCAGCAACCCATAATGTTACTGCATATGTCCTCGGGGCAGGACTGCTGGGGCTGCTGGTGGTTGGAGTGATTGTTGTAGTGATAAAGAGGAATATCCCTGTAACAAGGCTGTGCAGAGAAGCCTCTCACACAACCCAGGACATACTGTAAGAATAAATGTGGATCCTAGTTGTACTGAGAGTTTAACTCAAAATGATGAACATGGTGATCAGCTTTTGTAAAGTAGCTCCAAGGCATTTTATGTCCAACTGACATTAACTGTGCTATGAAATCTCTCCATAAATCATCTCTCTATCCAGCTGTTTTCAGTTGGATAGAGAGGTAGTTTCATTGGTGATTATGAAATGGTCACATTTATACTTTCAGTTCCATGTTTATGCCGTCTTTCTCCATTCTTTTCCTTAAGTGCAAATGACTAATACTGGATTTTATACAGAAGAATCTGATACAATGCAACATCTTTCAAATCCCTGTTTTGGCTTGGCACTGAAAATATCACCCACTGCATGTCAACACTGAAAGGCGTATTTCACTGCACAAACCAAATGGCAATTGTACCATGTTTTGAACTTATCTGGCGGCCTGAAAATGGTGTACTGTATGGCTGTAATGTGACATTAAATGATAACTGAAAACCTGTCAGGCTGCTCTTCTGTCAACAGATTGCTTGGTGGCAATTAGGCAGAACGTAACAGCCGAAATGTACCTGAAGTTTAACTGTCGAAAGAATCCAAACAACAGGAAGTCATTTCACTGTGACGCTGGCACTATTACTGTTCTACACATTAAACTACTGAAAGTAACTGCAGGTGACTTTTTTTAAATTAATGTTAATAGCAGCAGAGTTGTTTCTGGTCACCATATGAAAGTAAGTCCAATATTCACTCTCCTTTTAGCTCTGTTTTGCTCTTAACCAACTCCTTAGAGAAATATCTGGCTGTTTAGCTGCTGAAGATGCTCCACTGAGTTCACCAGCTAGTGGCTAACTGTGTCTGCTGTTTGGTGCTGGGAAGGTTGTGAACAGTGCAGGTTTTTAGAGCTTTTTCACTGGAATCAGCTGCTATGGAAATTCTTTATTAGGAGTAACCCATTGAGATGTACCATCTCCTTTTCAATGGGGTCCTTAATGACGATAATACAATATAAACACAAGCTGCTGCAGAAAAGCTGTAGGCTGTGAAACCAAAACAACGAGTAGTGATTTCCTGTGGGTTGATCACCAAGAGTGACTCCTTTCACATTATATATAATCATTTGATCCATTGTTATCATGAAAACAGTGATCAGTGCAGCTTTGAGTAAGCTAGCTTTTCACCCAGGAGGAAAGATTGACTTAGACTGTCATGCAAAATTGTCTCTCGTCTTTGCAAAATACCAGAAAACCAAACATTTTGTGCACTTTTTCTACAGTCTTGCTTATCAGGAGTCATTGTGGAAGTACCATAAAAATGGATTTTAATGTATTCCTCATAAAATCAGGATGAACCAGGCCCTTTTATCTGCATATACATTTTTTAAGGGTAAGAAAAACACAAAGCAAATCAACAGAACTCAAGCTGTCACCACTACTTTGATGTTTCCAAAAGGCTGGGATGTGTTATTTGACTATGAAAAGCAAGCAGAACAAACAAATAGCACACTTGACAAATGCATATTTCTCTGTGCAAGTACTCCTATGTTTGATCAAAATATATAAAGGCTATCTCATCAAACATTACACACATAAACTGTAATATTGAATCAATATCTGATGTAGCAGCACACTGCTGCAGAGTGAACGTCACTATTGATCCAATATTGCAGTTTTTATGTTTGCCAAACACAAAATGAGATACCGTGTATAAAGTGATCACATGTGTTATTGACAAGCTGACTGTGTTCATATTGATTCAATTGTGCATTTTATTATACATGATAATATACAGTGGGATGTGCAGTATACTGTATATTTTAACTAAATATGAGCAGATGCCACTGTGTCAATGTGTTTTGGTGTCACGCTCAGGAAACAGATACGTCAAGTCTCTTGTAACAAGCTCACGTGAATTTGAATAAATGCTTTCAAACTTAGATCTGGAAAATGGTTCATCATCATCATCATCCTGTAATGTGATTGTGATTTGTTCACTTAGAAGAACAAATGCTCGTCTCATTCTTGCATCCTGACTAGACTGCAGTTATCCATTTAATCAACAACATGTTGAGTGTTAAAATGCAGCAGCAGTTGGCAGGTTGTTTAGCCGCTGAAGGTAAAACCCTGAGCTCCTCTGCAGCAAGGCCACTGACACACTTCTGCTATCCCTTGGGTTGTCAGTAACACCGGGGCCTGGAAAGGTAAGTTTAGAAAAACGTGTTCATGAAATTGTGACAAAAGTGTAAAAATCTGATTTTGTTATTTACACCGGCTCTCTGGTGCCTCTGGAGGCACTCTGTGAACTCCTGTGAGTTCCTACTGCCTCACTATCATGACCTTCTGTATACAAAGTGAATCTCCATAACTGCCTCAGACAGCTGCAGGTTGTTAAATCGATCAATACATTTGGTTTGCAGTTACACATGTATATAACATTTCAGTTGTTATGTCACACTACCTCAGCAAATAATCAAATTCATTAAAGGAATAGTTTGACATTATTGGAATTGCCCTAATGAGCTTTCTTGCCCATAAGATAAGATAAGATAAGATAAGATAAGATAAGATAAGATAAGATAAGATAAGATAATCGATAGTACTCTCATGTCTGTACGATAAATATGAAGCTAACAACAACAACAGCCGCTTAGCTTAGCTTAGCACAGAGACGGGAAACAAGAAACAAAAGAAATCAAGTAAACATATTTCAAAAAATGAACAAACTATTCCCTTAAAATTGGGCAAAAGACCATACTGAAACTTTACCCCAGCCTCCACTATCTCGAATCCTTTGGTGCTACATTAGTTTTGACATGCAGAGCTCAAATCACAGTTTGCAATCTTGCATGCCCAAAATACAACCAGCGAGGCAACAACAAACCTGCAATATTGATGAGGCTCATTGTGCTAAACATTTTTGAACAATGATCCAAAAAAACCCCAAAACATTAGAACATTTTAGTGATGTTTGGTGATGCAAAAAGGCACTGGTGTGTTTTGAGGCTTTCCATTTTACAAAACAATCTGGAGATGCTTCAGCAATATTTTCAGCTGCCAGATTGTATCACTCCCACACAGTTAACCTTTTGGTGCCTCAATAAATATTTATGTTCCACAGCAGTGCCAATATAGAAATATGGTTCTGTTAGGAAATATTTGCTCAGCTGGTATATATAAAGCAATAAACCTTATTCTGTCTTTGTTAATGATTGATGAATGAATAATTGTTGTTGGGCCAATATCTGATACTGCAGCTTCAGTGAACAGGTGATCCATTTGGTATTACTGGTATTATTTCTATAAAAGATATTAAAAAATAAATACAATGTTGATGTCCTTCAGAAATATTTTCTTAGTTTTCCTGATCTTTGCTCTCTGCTAACATTGTCTCCCAGTCCAAAGTTGTACAGGATGAAACACTTGAAATGCATCCAAAGTGAAAAAAAAAAATACCATGAAAAGTGTCATATTTGGAGAGTCGAGCTATGAATTAACCCCCGCTAGCTATGAGTAAGAGGAGAAACTTTGTTTTCAAAAATAACTTCATTACGACATCTGTGATCATGAACGCTCTCAGGACAAGTTTAGCAATGTCTGTTGCCAGAGGAAAACACAGTCAGGTTTAATGTTGAAGTGTACTGACACAAACTCAGGGGCTTTCAAAGACATTTATTTCTACTTTTGAAGCACAGAGGTATCAGATGAGAGAAGGAGAGAAGGAAGGGAGGGGGAGGGAGAGAGAGGGCCTTCCATATTTGCCAGTTTGCTTTATGTAAGCCCCTTCACAGGCTTGATTGATGGAGACACAGATGTGGAAGAAGACCAGCTGTTCGGTGCTCTCAGGTGTAATTAAGAAAGGACTCGGTCACACAGAAAGGCCCCCGGGAGGCCCGATGGAGCGCCGAGGAATCAACACGCCTCAGAGAACAGCAAGAGCCAGCAGCAGGCTACCTTTGGCTTGTTACAGTGAGAGACTTTAAATGGATCCGCTTAATTGTCCAGGCATCTCTCAGAGCATCTGTGTGTGTGTGGGAGGACGTGTTTGAGTTGCGAGTGCATGTCGGTCTCTGTCTGTGCTGCATGTGTGTTCGAGCTTAAGCAAAGTGTGAGCCGACAGAGCAGAACTAAAGTTAGAGAAATAATCAATTAAATCAGCCAGGAAATTGTGTTTAGACGAGTTGTTATTCAGAGTCTCGTGCGTTCGCTTGGGCCCGTACGACTTGTGCAGAACACACCGCAATGTG
Organism: Gadopsis marmoratus; assembly: GCA_036023855.1. NCBI lineage: Eukaryota > Metazoa > Chordata > Actinopteri > Centrarchiformes > Percichthyidae > Gadopsis > Gadopsis marmoratus. The sequence goes on along the minus strand of JAVQJF010045798.1, from coordinate 5,314 downwards.
TGACTAGAATCCCAATTTGAAGATTAGCTAAAGTTTTCTCGCGCGCACAGACACACATTCATGCACACACGCAGGTCCATTTCTCTCGCCAACGCAACAATCAAAATCACACATGATTCCCCCCCTTCCACGGCACCTCTTTCTGTACGATCAAGAGGCCATGTTCTGTAGAATCAGTACGTCTGCACAGTGCTCGCCGGTGGCTGCCGGGCTGAGCCTGCTGAGGCCCGATCTGCTGTAATTTGCCAGCACCATTACTCCCACAAATGTGATGGCTGCGAGCCCAGTGAGTCTGAAACAGTTGGTGGGATAAAGAGCAGGAGAGAAAAAGAAAGAGATAGAGAGCGAGAGAGAGAGAGCACGGTATCTGCTATTGCTGCTGTCCAGCCACAGTGCCTGAGAGTGTGTGATGCCTTGTGCTAATGGCAGCAATTATGCACCAGAGAGCACTGCTGATGGGCTGGTTTCACAGAGAAAGTGATGGGGGGGGGGGACTGTGGCAGAACAAGGCCTTTGGGTCCAAAAACAAACAAAAAAAAGAAAGTAAAGGATGTTAGAGACAGGAGGGAGATGAGGCTTTTCTTTCTTAATGGCGCTCTGCTCGCCACCCAGACGTGTGGAGGTGTCTGGTTGGATCGCAGCCACGCAGGAATTTATGTCTGTTATTTTCAGAGGGGCAATCCAAGCGAGACCAGGACCAATCAAAAGCTCTCAATAAAACCGACTTCCCTCTGGAAGTCTCAAAGGCTTTCAGTAGATTTGATTTGAAGTCTATAACCTAGAAACTAGTGGGCGTGAGGCTGTGATGCTGTGATACTCGCTCTCTGTCAGATTGTAAAACTTCAACTCCCCTGTGTGATGAAATAGTTGGAGAGCAGGGGGTGCCTCACAAGTAATCATTCTGGGTTTTTTTTTTTTTTTATCTCCTGGCATGATTGTGCTCATTGCGTGATGTTTACAAGCAAAACCTTTATCTATATTTTTATGTATTCATGTGTGATGCATCATAAGGGAACATTTTGTGAAGGGCATCTTCTTGCAAGCAAAAAGAGCTACCAACTAGTCAGACTAGAAAATTTTTTGTCGTGTAATTGGCTCATCTGGCATGTAAGAAGCAAAAGAGTCAGTCAAAGTCAACATCAGTGAAAGTCTTGATGGGTGCCAGGAGAAATCTTTAAAGACAGGAAAAAGTTTTAATTTCATTGAATAACGTTGAGCTACCCGCATGCTTACAGCAGATAATTACAAGGTTTTTTTGGTGTTTTTTTACACACAGCAGGCTTCAACAACACAACAGCAGAGCTGACTTGTTCACTCGTGTGCCGATGAAAAAATATAAAAAGAGAGATCTTAGTAGACAGGGGAGTGAAAATGAGACCATCTATATTCAAGAGATCCCTCGTTCAAAAACAATCACACAGACGTGCATTGTGAATGCTAGCCAGCACAGTCGCACCTTTGATGCACAGATGGCGTGTGTAAACTTTCTCGTTCCCCCTCCTGCTCCTCCGCTCCTCCTCCTCCTCCTCCTCCTCCTCCTCTCTTCTGTAATATCTCTCGCTGTCTCTCTCAGCCTTCCTGTCCCACATCCTTTCTTCTTCTCATCATCTCCCGTGTCACTCAACGGATGTCTCTCACTCTGCCAGCAGCGAATCTCCTCGGCTTGCAACCCGTCCCGCCTTAATTTAATAAAAGAAGCAAAATTGGTAAGCAGGGTGGGAACACCACGGCTGGGTAAATGTTGGCTGAAAGCTTTGGTTTATAAAGACAATTCCCTCCCTGTGTAATTTGGGGTTTTCATAGAAAACAGTCAGTAATGGGATTGTCTACGGGTGAGACAAATTTATGCCAGATGATCCTCGCCTCCCAAAATGGCTCACTGAACACAGAATACTGAATTTAGGCGAGCGGGGTCAGGAGATCTGTGGGCTGTAGGAAGACAAGCAATCAAAGAGACTCAGACACTGAGTCTGATTGGGGTCAGTATTGTTTAATTCAGTCATGACCTCCCATTAACAGTCAAGAAATTTAGGCTAAAAAAACTCAACTCCATATCTATTGAAAAAAAATAAGAAAGAAAGCCTGATCATAAGCATGGGCCTTCTGAACGTTTGAAAAATGAGAGCAGAAATTACATAAAAATAATCCCAATGTGAATATATTTTGATTATTTAATTGTTGAAATAATCTGACATTTTGGCCAGTATAACTTTAGAATAAAATGAAGAAAAAGAAAATGGCACGTTAACGCGACCAAAAAGTACGTGTTAATGTGTAGTTTGGTCGGGTTTATTTCACATTTTGTTTACAGTACTACCACATATAAACACTGAGTCACACTGAATTTTAGATGTTTCCGCTGTTCCCTGTCTTTGTGCTAAATTGTAGCCATGTATTTACCATGGTATCAGTCTTCTCATCTAACTCTTGGCAAGAAAGCAAATATGTGTATTACAAAAAGTCAATATCTTCCTTTAAATTATATAATTGTGTGTCTGCGTGGTTTTATTACTGTCCAAGGCTCAATAGCTTTGGAGAAGTTTTAGATGTTTCCAGTGCAATACCGATGAGAAAAGGAGAAGGCGTGCTGGTTGTTTGCTGAATTAAATTTAGCTGTCTGTGCTGGCATGCAAGTGGGTGAAATGAGATTTCCTTTCACCTGCTTATTGCACTTGTAGGGAAGGAGGGCTGAATAAATGGCTGTGTTTTTTTCTTTTAGCTCCCTCAATTGAGATGGAGTGTATAGAAACACTAGCTTTCCTCCACAGGCAAAATTCCTCCCTTAGATAGCTCTTGTGAGACCTGCTGTCTCTTGTGACTACCTGACTGACAGAAAACCTGACTGACGGATCGCGTCTTTAAAAGAAAGTGGGAAGGTGCAGAAGTTGCCAAGCAAGTGAGCTAAGGAGGCAAGGTTATCCCGAACAGTAGAAAGATTTCAGCTGAGCTTTTCAAACCACTTTATGATGAAAGATGCCATGCTGTCATGTTAGATATCAGATATGGGGTTGATCATAGAGTTGGGTAAGAAAGAGTGCAGATTGGTGAGGAATTTGCTAACAGCCTGATAGTTCTGGAAAAGGAAAATGAAAGGCACTCCAAACCTCTAATGCTCATTTGATTTTGCACGCTTCACGTGTGTGTGTGTGGTGTAGGAGTGTGGGGATTGCTGAAGAGGAAGGCCCATGGAGGATCCAGTTTTCGCTCACAGAAAATTCAACTTTTTCCTACTGCCTGTTTGTTTCAAATCTCACCAAGAAGGTGTGGGGGCGTTCGGCTGTTCACAGCCGGGGAATGGATGCTGTAGGCAGGCAGAGCGAGGGATCAGAGAGGTGCGCCGGACAGGACATCCTTGTATCACACACTTGGCATTCTTGGCAGCTTGTCGACCTTGTTGTGTGCCTGCACAGTAAAACCTTTGGCTGGTAAGGTGCCTCAGTCCCATATCAACAGAAAAAGCTTGTTCTGTATCTACATAGGTCCAGTTCCCATTTCTGAGATTTGGTGTATTCACTTGTGCTGCCTGAAAGGTTTAAACCTTTTAAATAAGGTTTAAATAAGGGCAGAAACGTTGGAACAGCTAATACCCCATAGAAGGTTTAAGGCATCTAATGCTTTGATTTGGCGTTTCATCCAGTGGCACAATGTATGCGAGTGATATCTGAGGTCCAAAGACAGCAACACTATTTCGCCAATCTCTGCTGTAAATCACAGTAAAGACACACTTTAGGCACAGCGGGAGATGAAAATGAAAGACGGCAAACAGAATCGACCCCCATTCCCAGGAGTAATGCAGCTGTCACTGGTTAAATCTGACCCCCGGGGGCAATGATATGACACCCATCCCTTCACACCTGGGAGTCAGCAGCAGAGTGAGGAGGGGTCCACACATCTGATGATAGTAGTCATCCTCAGTCGAATGAGGAAAAATAGAGGTCATTGTGCCACTGTAATCTCATGGGAGATGTGTGTGTGTGGTGCTCCCTTTGAGGGTATAGTGAGAATCATGACAATGACAGAAAAGGAAGGAGGACACTGATGTTCATGGTGGGATGCTGACGGGGTTGTTGAAGCCTGGCTGGAGCTGAAAAAACCTTCCTCCATGATGAAATATGACACATTTATTCTTATGCAAGCAAAACAAAATTAAAGTATAATGGCAGCAGAAGCAGGATCACATTTTACTTGGACTGGGGTGATATCTCCTGATGTAGGTTCTGTTTATACTGCCTGTTACATTCACATGCATTTCCAAGACGCAATGCAACGTACCCTACGGCATCAAAGCATAATGCACGGCAAGGAAATCTTGAATCTAATCTAGAGACTCGGCTCCAGTAGCCTGTGTGGTCTCTGGAGGGGTAAGACAAGCCTCCTCACTCAGCCTCTCGGTGCATCTCCAGCTCTGAACTGTTCATCTGAACAGGATGAACAGGAATACAAGCCCCCCCCCCACTCCTCCATGCATCACAGAGCATACTCATCACCTTTCTGTAAACACTGCAGGCCCTCTGCTGGAGGAACTGGAGAAAAACCTCTGAGCCACACCACCGTTGGCTCTAAAAATGTGTTGTATAACATTTTTGTGAAGACATATATTATCATACTATTAGGGGGAATTAAATATATTGAGCTAATAAATAAATTAAGGAGTATCAATATATATATTTTTTCTTGGATATACACTGCCTGGCCAAAAAAAAAGTCACCACCTGGATTTAACTAAGCAAATAGGTAATAAAACCACTTATCTTTGAGGCTAATTGGAAAAAATGGCTTAAATTTGTTAGGGAGCATAAAGATTGGACTCTGGAGCAGTGGAAGAAGGTCATGTGGTCTGATTAGTCCAGATTGACCCTGTTCCAGAGTAATGGGCGCATCAGAGTAAGAGAGGCAGATGAAGTGTTGCACCCATCATGCCTAGTGCCTACTGTACAAGCCTGTGGGGGCTGAAGATCTGGGGTTGCTGCAGTTGGTCAGGTCTAGGTTCAGCAACGTTATGTGGCCAAAGAATGAAGTCATCTGACTACCTGAATATACTGAAAGACCAGGTTATTCCATCAATGGATTTTTTCTTCCCTAATGGCACAGGCATTGTTTCGATAACCTTCTGCAATGTCACAACATTTATTTCTGTCCAGAGTTGCATTAATTTTCACCAAGATCTTGTATTGATGATGGGAGAGTTGGACCACTGCGCAAAGTCTTCTCCAGCACATCCCAAAGATTCTCAATGGGGTTAAGGTCTGGACTCCGTTGGAGGCCAATCCATGTGTGAAAATGATGTCTCATGCTCCCTGAACCACTCTTTCAC
>JAVQJF010045795.1:0-17802 GCA_036023855.1 Gadopsis marmoratus | reverse complement strand
TGCACCAGGAAGAACCCAGGACCCACTGCACCAGCGTAGGGTCTGACAATGGGTCCAAGGTTTTCATCCCGATACCTAATGGCAGTCAGAGTGCCGTTGTCTAGCCTGTAGAGGTCTGTGGGGTAGTGCAGTTGTCCTTTAACCCCAGGGTTGGTGGTTCGATCCCAGCTCCTTTTGTCCACATGTCAAAGTGTCCCCGGGCAACGGTGTGTGAATTAGACTACTGTTAAAGCTTAGATTACTGTTACAGTGCTATATATGTAAGAGTCCATTTGCCATTTCACATGGAGGAGTTTCTGTTTTTTGGTTTGACAAGACAGCACATTGCTTGATTGTTTGTGGATATTACAGGAATGCCATTTAAGGCCATCTGCAAAAGGTTTTTAAATACAATTTCTTCAGTAGTATTCATCTGCATCTGTTGCCTGCTAATGGGTTTTAAATGGGTTGTAGAACACCCTTCTGTGCACATCTGTTGGGTGTTTTAGAAGTGTTTCATAACACTATAACACAATAAGTGTTTGTAATGTCGGTGAACTGAGACAGGTAAAAAAAAAAGATTTCAAATATAAAAACACTGGAAAAGTAGCTAAATATAAAATACTCAAATACTCAGTATGTATTCTAAGAAATGTTTGATTTTTGTGTGCTGTTGATGCACATTATTGTGCCATAATACAATGCTCCAAGGAAATAGACAAATTATGGAAGGTGAATGAAAAGTGAGAATTATGCTTTGAACATTGTATTATATTACTGACATCACTAGGTAATAAAACACTGCACATATAGAGTATATAACACTATATTCCAAAAGCTATTATTATACATATTGTACTTATTATTCATACCTATACCTATATACTTCTATCAGTTCACACATTATGGCTGCCGGAGTTGCACTGCTGGATTTCTTTTCCACAATACACTTATATACAAAACTATATATATATAAATACACAAAACTAGTTTAAGTTATTGTAATGTATTTTTAAAAACATTTAGTTTGAATTTCTTATTTAATTTTTTATTTATTCAATTCAAATAGTTCTTTACCTGTTTTCATACCTCTCAATAAAATGTTATCTTATCTTATCCTGAGTCCAAGTCTCTTTTTAAAGTACACCACTCAGAGATCAAAGTCTCTGGGATTTTTCATATTGTATTAATTCAGTCAACAAGCCAGTGTGAAGGTCTAAATTGTGCTTCAAAGCCTTCTGCACATTTCCAGTGGAGAAATACTGAATCTATTACTTTTATAGTTATTTTTGTTGACCTAGAAGTAGTCTAATTTAGATATACTGAGTCCAAAAATATTGGAATCAGCATATACAATACCAACCATTTACATATTTTCAAACGTCAAATGCAAACTTTTCCCATGTTAATAAAGCCCCCAAATCCAAGGACAAAACACTGAAAACGTGACGTCCTCAGGCCCTGGTTAGTATAGTATGAAATGGGGGGCAGCATCTGTCTCTTCTGTATTTAGCAAACTAAATACACTAGAGGGGGCCATTGCACTGTATGTACCACCCACATTCAGTATAGTACTTGTACTGTTGTTGTACTGAACTAGCATCTGAAATATTACATTTCCCCCATATAACATACAAGAAAAACATATCAAAATGATACATTTGAGGTAAAATTATAAATATTGGATCTAAGGGCTTCTAACTGCCTGTTTGATGAAGACACTATTCTATTTGCGTGAAAACCAAGCTTCAGTGGGTAAAAAACTAAAAACAAATCCATAGATGTAAATTATATTCTGAGTGCATTAATGTGAGTGTGAGAAATTAAATGTCAGTACTGTGTCACATGTTTCTGGACGTCCCAGAGCCGTTGAAGCACTCCAGTTGGCACCTGTCAATTCCTTAGTAAAAGATAATATTAGTGTTTCATTTCTGTGCCTGCTTATTCTTTCTGTCTCCCGTTGTTGCTACTGTGTGCATGTGTTTTCCACCAGTCATTCCTCACCTGTCCACCCAGCTGCACCTCATTACACTAATGCACCTCTGCCTGTGTAGGTTATCTCTGTCAGTTGTAAGATGATCCGTCGGAGGCTCACGCAAAGCTGAAACCAATTGAAGTTAAATGTATTTAAGATGTAGTCACACTCTCAGGCAATATCTGGGAGTGCAACGTGAAATAGAACTAGACTGGAATTAGACTTTTGAAAACATTTAAAGCTGATCTACCGAACTATCAAAAGCCGTCTGTCCAGTTGCCTTTGACTTTGCACTTCTGGACGCCATATAGGTCGTTTTTCTTGGCTCACAAAAAGTTGACGTTTTGGTGATGGTTTTCACAGGAAAGTGACAGTTTGGGTATTTCTCCCCATGATTCAAATGAAAACCGTATTAATTTTATGATGAGCACTTCATCATGAATGACAGAACATGTACCTAAAAAGCACAAACATCACAAGCTCATTTCTACTAGTCCAGATACGGGTCTGGAACACCACTCAGATTGGACTGAGCCTGGCAGCTAGATTCTAGACCAATCAGCCAAATTGTGGGGGGTTTAAATGATGACTTGATTGCATTGACCTTTCCATGCTGTATGACACGCACGCCTAACCTCACTTAAAGCTCTTTTTTGCTACTATGGCAATATGGAAAATGTTCCGTTTTGCAGCTTTAAATGAACGAATGTGAGTATAGGACCAATATATAACAGCAATTACACTGAGATCCTTCCCCTCGCCCCCTCCCCCTCCTCATCTACTATGATTTACCCAGGAGGTCAGTGATAAAGCTCAGCTGCTGACACCTCTCTGCCTGCATTGACCTTAGCATCCACAGCAGCAGTAGAACAGAACCCATAATTCCCATAAGACACAAAGGTCATGTGTGAATGCGCACACATGAAAATAAGACAACACACAGTATTGTATTTATACATCTTAATTCTAACATCTATTCCCCCCTTTTTGTTATTCTCATATTTATGTTCTCATTCCGTTCCTCTGTTCTACGTATGTTATTTTGCCTAACCTCACATTAAAGAAATAGTTTCACATTTTAGGAAATCCATTTAATAGCTATATTTGCGAGAGTTAGTTGAGAAAATTAATATCACTCTGTGTGTATGCTATTTATGGATCTACAGCCAGGAGAGCGTTAGCTTAGCTTAGCAAAAAGACTAGAAATGGGCAAACCGCTAGCTAGCCTGGCTCTGTCCAAAGGGAACACCATCTACCAGAATCTCTAAAGTTCAAACAAGATAATAATGTGTTATTTGCTGAGCTTTAGAGGTGCTGGTAGGCGGATTTTGTTACTGAATTTTGACTGAGCTAAGCTAGCTGTTTCCAGTCTTTATGCCAAACTAGTGTTAGCTTCATATTTAGCTAGTTTACAGACTGACAATGGTATGAATCTTCTCAACTAACACTGAGCAAGAAAGTGGAAAAAAAGGTATTCCCAAAAATGTCAAACTATTCTTTTACATTAATTCATATTTTTCATACTTTCTTTTCACGTTACATTCATTCTATTCCACTTACTATATTCTCGTAACATTAAAATGCTTACGTTTGACCCTTTTTCTTTGCCCTGACCTGTTGTTTCCCCCACAGCGATCATGGCAGTTGTACACAAACACGCCGCTACAGTAAAGTAGCCCAATGAGCCTACATCATACCATCGTGACTCATTACTCCAGCAGATGGCAAGTGTGTGTGTGCAACAGTCTGCTGCCCCACTGGCTGCTGACGCCCCACACCAGTGAGGACACAGTGTTGTCTCTTCACCGGCATCACTGACAACATGTCGGCCTCTTCTGAGATTCATGTGTGTGAGACGGAGTTTGTTCAAGGTCAGGTTTATTTATAATTATTTATAAATCCCATGCTTTACTACTGAAGCTACGCGTAGCTACACATAGCACTTTTATTGAATGTAAATGATTCAAGAAGAACAGTCAGATATAAACACCTCTGGAGTTTAGACTGGCAGCACATTAGAACTTTGTGTCTCATAACCACTAATCTGCTGTTTACCTTTAGTGCTCCCATTCTTTGTTTTGGGTGTTAAAAGATATGTGGAAAATGAATTTCTGTGTAGCATAAAAAATGTCTTAATTTGCAAATATTGCTTTGTGAAATGTGCAGATGTCCTGAATTGTTTCCACTGTGGTGTCAGGTCATCACACCTGAAGCCCCCAGCAACAATATCATCACACTGACGGATGACCAAAGTGTGTATTACACTAGTGTGGGAATGACGGCAACCAAGCCATGAACACAGAGCAACATTCTACAAGAAACATGTTAGCCAGGCATGTTAGCAGCATGGCACTAGATTGACGGTTGGTCCACCACTTTGGGCCAGATTGAAATATCTAAAAAACTAATGGATGGATTTCCATGAGATTTGCACAAACATCCATGGTCCCCAGCAGACCAAAGTCCTGCAAAAATAATGACATTTCCCTCGGCCTCACAGAGCTGCTATGTCGCTAAACATTTCTACGTAGCTACATGTGGCATTTGAGACCTGTTACATATATGACAGAGGATTTATATATTTATTCAAAATATTACTTGAAAAACTTTCAAAAATATTATTCACAGTATTCACAATTATCATCCACAAAACTTGGCATTCATTTGCTTTTTTCCAATCACTTACAGGTGCTAAAGAAGGACCTTCAATTTAGCCTATTATCTTTAATGTTAACATAGGAAACATACCGTATTGCACCGTTCCACAAGATCTGCTGTCACTGCTCAATGACTATGCATATCACCAAACAAGCATTAGTCCCCACAGTAATTCTAAAGCACATTTGTCGTCTTGTTGTGATTGCACCATGTTTGTTCTTTATTGCAGTCAGGTTTTTATCCTTTGAACTAGCATCATGCTCAAAGTGTGCAAATTTGTCACTCGGCAGTGCAGTTAACATAATAAGAAGTTCTTTATCCTTATGTCTGCGTCTGTCATTAGTATCAAAGCCACAACGGTGCCACCATGAAGCCAAAGAGGAAAACAAAACATTACCTACTACCTTCATACCATGAAAATGCATTACGCCTGGAGTCTTTACTGACTTAATAAGCATTTTAGAAGGAAAAAATAGACGGCTTTCGACACCAGTAAATTGTTCAAAACAATTTGTTTCATAGACATAGCAAGGAGGTGAGGGTTTCACTGAATAAAATTAATGAATTATATGGGGAGTGTGGTCCTGGTCACATTGCCTGCTTTGATGGTGTGCCACCTTTTTCTCCTAAGATAACAGATCCATATTTTTGAGGCTGAGCTCCCAGTTTCTCCTTCTGGAACTCACACTTGGTTTTTTAATGTCTTCAACATTGTTTTCATTTCTATCCATTATGAATGAGGGTCACACGTAAGAGACTCCCACATACAGTGTATTGAATCCCTTTCCATATGTAATTTATTTCCTTTTGCAGCTCTACCTGCTTCCATTGACAGTGGTAAGAAAAATACACAATCCTCAGCTATCTCATGGTGCTTAACCCATTTTGTATATTAACAAATTACCACAGTCCTCGTCATCAATCGCCTATCTGCATTTGCAAGGCAAAACAGTGAACTCGTTGGGAACATTAGGTGTTTCAATTAGCTCTGATAAATGTCCCATTATCAGTGTGACGCATGCTACCTGTTGAATAAGAGGTAAACCATGCTTTTGCATCAGTTGCCATGTTAGCTCTTATTCTGTCACTGTCGGTGATGGACACATTTTGGACAAGCAATCAAAGAAAGCATGCTTGATGATACAAATATTCTTCTCTTGCTAATGTATTCATTGGAAAATAGATGGCTGAGTGTTTGTGCCATTCAGCTCAGTCCCAGTGGACTTTCTCACTTACGTAACTGTATCCCCTGCTGCATTATCTGTCAGATACAGTCCATTTGTGATTAGAAATCACACAAAGACACACTCTTTCTATAGATGTTTTGTACATACCTTACCATTCCCTTGATCTTTAGCACAGCGCCATAAATAATGCCCTAAATAATGCCCTAAATAAACTATCATTAAAGCTTTAACTATGGTCAATAATTCATTCCTTAGATTTGAACCGTGTATCAAACTGTTCACTGGATCAAACAGACACCATACAAAGTCTCAGCTCTCCATTTACTCATTTAGTCATTTAGCTATATCTGCATTTTAACACCTTTTTTTAAACCTATTTTTGGCTCCAACCCGACCACTACAAAGTCTTTTAAGTCAGAGGTCATGAATTTGCCCAAGTCCTTTGGGTCATTATGCATTTATGACATGCTGTTAATGACGTGATTGGAGACCAGCATTATTTCAGTCGAGGAGGTGATCTTTGGCAAGGTTAGAGGAGCGCTTCTGCAGCCCGGACATGGCCATGGAGGTGACAATAGTGGCTACCTTGGCTCTCTTTCTGCTGGTGGCATTTGGATCATCTAATGCTAAAGGTAAGACAAAACGAAGACCCACTTCAGTGATCCACACTCTTAAACTTGAATTTTTAAAAAAAATCTTTGTTACTGTTCTTCAGTGTCTTCTTCTACTGGAGACTGTGGTATTAACTGACATTTCCATTGCTTTCATCTCCTACTCTTAAACTGACATTTCAACTGATTTCATAATTTACTCTTCAAATGACAAGTCAACTGCTTCACCACTTACAAAACAAGTGAAACAACTTCTCCAGCTTTTCAATCCCATACCTTCCATTGCTCATATTATGTATTCTATGCATGTAATTTAGTACAACTGCATTCAGTGCATGCAGTACACTTAAGCCGACGGATTAACTTTCTTTTATCACGTCCACTTGAACAACTATTTCAACTTCTTTCAGTTTTTGTATTTCAACTGCCACTTCAACTACAACTTGAGCTGTTCGAAGTGTTTCAACTGCAGATTTTCAGCAGTGAATGCTCATAAATTGTACATCTTCTTTAGAAAATGTAGCCTTTTCTAGTTTCCCTCTTCCCTTGGTTACACACAAACCAGCACATATTTCCGTAAGATCACAGAGGCCTGAAAATGTTGAGCTGATGTTCGATCGTCACCCTTTTACACTGGAGTCAGACTTCTGTTCTATTTTTCTGTGTGCTGTTTTAAAGCTTAATCACTACCCACTCTGGGCTTATTTCCTGTATCACTCTGTGCCCTGTTTTTACCCTAATTTCAGTCTCCCTTTTCCCCTTAATGATTTCTCAGCTTCCATCTTTCCTTTTTCAAACTTCAAACCTTTCTAATTTCACACCGAGTACTTGTGGTGCTGTGCAACAGGCTGCTATCAGCAATTGCTGCTTGTTAGTGGACTACTGTATCAAACTACCTGCTACAGCACAGAGAGATGTACTGTAATAGATAAGAGAGCATGTGAGTGGGATATGACATCTACAAACAAACATGCTAATGCACACGACTGAACTTTACTTCTGCTCACCTTGATATCTGCAGCAGGCACAGAATGGCTCTTTGACTTTCTGTATCACTCACATTTAAAGCTGATGTTTGTTCAAAGAAAGGTTACACCTGTAGTGAGATGTGTGATCACCTAAAAGCAAATGTTGTCCTTTGAACTTCAGCTTTTGTGCTGTAGTTGCTTAGCTTTTGGTTACTAAACTTTAAAACCTACAAATCTTCCCCCAAAGTAGGTTTGATGGGTTTGATTGGTCTGACATTTAAAAACCAAGATAGCAATACAACAATTTCCACCAATACTACCATTATTGTTGCACCAAACCCAGTCTGATCTGTGTGTTGGCCTATAGTTGAGGAGGAGAACCCAGAGTTCTGGAGGTCACTGGCCCGGAAAACTTTGCAGTCAGCGTTGGACAGGAAGCTCAACACCAATGTGGCCAAGAACATCCTGTTTTTCCTTGGAGATGGTAGGTTACACAACACTGTCGTTTTCTCACACTAATAACACTAGACAGTCTTGGCTGCCTGAAAAGAAATCAGGAATTAGAGCCTGTTATTTATATACATATTTGTGGGCCTTGTCTCGGCTGTTACCTGTCTGTTTCACCAGTGAGTGGCGCAAAAGAAATAATATTTCAAAGAAAACAAGAAGATGTGGCGAACTACAGAGAGATGTTGGTCTTTACAGCAAGAACGCACTACAGAGAGACATTTCAATCATAGTAGAGGAGGTTATGAGTTTATCGAGGCTGGAATGAATAGAAGACGTGTGTGTGTGTATCAGGTATGGGAATCACAACCTACACGGCGGCTCGTATCCTCAAGGGACAGCTGCAGAACCACACTGGAGAGGAGACAGTGATGACCATGGACACCTTCCCTAATGTGGGACTAGCTAAGGTACACACACAAACTCAAACACACACACTCAAATCGAGCATATGTAGATGGAGTTTATAGTTAAACATTTGAATTTTCAACTCAACTTGAAGTGTAACTACATATGTTCATGTACATTCATTTCTTTTTTTGTTTTAATTGCTTCATTTACTTTATAGCTTACAGTTCTGTAATTGTTGCTTATTATGTTGACCTATTTTCTAATTTCTTATTCTATTAAATTTTTCTTTTTTCTTTTTAACTTATTATTTTCTGCTGCAAGAGCAATTTTCTACACAGGAAACATTAAAGGTTAAGCTCGTTTTGTCCTACAGTATATTTTACTCAAGCTCATGTTCGTGTGCGTGTGTGTGTGTGTGTGTGTGTGTGTGTGTCGTGCAGACCTACAGTGTGGACTTCCAGATTCCAGACAGTGCAGCCACAGCCACGGCGTATCTGTGTGGAGTGAAAACCAACCTGAACACCATCGGAGTCAGTGCAGCGGCTCGCAACGGAGTCTGCAAGTCTCAGAAGGGCAACGAGGTCACGTCCATCCTGAAGTGGGCCAAAGATGCTGGTAAGCCCACCACGAAAAACAAAACGGTGCTCAAACAAGAAATACAAGAATATAGTACCATGCTATATTATTGTTTGTTTATTATTTTATAAGATGCTTTGTCATTCTAAGAGAGTTAATTGTGCAAGGGGAGAGCCGTATTCATCCCTACTCACCCATTTTTGTTTTGTTTTAAATGGTGACATTTGTGTCACAATGATGTCTAATCGCAGTGAAAACCATTGTTTCTTTCTTGGAACAGTCTATTAAAGGGGGGTAGTGTTGAAAACTTGTCCAGCCAATCAGAGCTTTGTAAAGAGGAGGATATTAAGGATGGGCACGCCAGCTTCCAATGCCAGTGTCAGAAACATTCCACACAAATGACCAAAAATATGGATGTGATCGACGCCTCTCTGTGAAGTCTGTACAGTCTGTACAGCTACAGTCTGTTGGTCAACTTGGAGACATAAAAACTTTTAAATCAACTTATTTATTCAACTTGTGTAAAAACATGCTCCTCAAAAGCTCGTCAGCCTTCATGTTCACTGAGCGTTACGTTGGCGAGACAAATATCAATTAGTCAATCAAACTTTATTTGTATAGCGCCTTTCATACAGGAAAGTGCAGTTCAAAGTGCTTCACAGATGATAAGACAATAAGACCATAAAATCAGCAGAAGCACAAACAAGAAATTTAACTAAAATGAATATGAACCAATGCATGCGAGAAAATGAAAGAGCCTCATAAAAATGTAATACAATAGAATTTAAGTTATAACAATATAAACAATAATCAAAAGTAGGAAGATAAAGTTAAAATAAAAACTAGGCTAAGGTAAGATAAAATAGATCAAAAGGATAAAAAATAAAATGAAATAATAAGATACAAATAAAAAAATAAATAATTGAATAATAAAATGGAATGGACTTGGAATGGAATACATTTTAATAACACAAACATGTAAAATAAATTAATTAGAATTTAAAAAAGTTATGTCTATAAAACAATCTCAATCAAAAGACAGCCTGAAGAGGTAGGCAGCCGATGTAAGGATTGTAAAACAGGTATAATGTGTTCTTTCCGTCTGGTCCTGGTCAGCACTCGGGCCGCAGAGTTCTGAATCAGCTGATTCAGAACACATACTGTTTTTGGGTAGACCAGATAGCAGACCATTAGAGCAATGCAGCCTGCTCGATATAAAAGCATGCATTAGGTTTTTCTGTGTCACTCAGAGAGAGATATATAGGGCGGCTGTGGCTCAGAAGGTAGCGCGGTCGCCCATTAACCTCAGGGTTGGTGGTTCGATCCTGGCTCCTCTGTCCATATGTCGGCAAGACACTGAACCCTGAAGTTACCCCCCCCGGGTGGAGGCCAGCATGGCAGCTGCGTCGCCATCGATGTGTGAATGTGTGTGTGAATGGCTGAATTAGACTACTGTTAGAGCTTAGGTTACTGTTAGAGCGCGTACTGTTAGAAGTCCATTTACCATATATCTCTCACTATAGATTGACATTGATTGTTAGGACAAAAAAAGAGAGCTTTGAGTTAAAATAGCCAACCTTTGGTGGAAAAATGTCATCAGTATGCTTCATATACAGTAGTCATACTAATTAGTCACAAAGCAAAAACAAGAAGATACCACAAGATAATAGTAGAAGAATACAGGACAACGACATTATCATGATGTTTACATGATACAACATAACATGTAATTTAAGTAAGCTGTAAATGCCAAATGTATAAAATCCAGGGAGAAGGA
Source organism: Gadopsis marmoratus (assembly GCA_036023855.1). Lineage (NCBI taxonomy): Eukaryota > Metazoa > Chordata > Actinopteri > Centrarchiformes > Percichthyidae > Gadopsis > Gadopsis marmoratus. Next base: position 7,213 of record JAVQJF010045795.1, on the reverse strand, counting down.
TGAATAACATAATAATAAAGGTGTTATACTAATGATTTTTTGAAAATGAAAATAGACTCATGAACAAATAGAGCTCATTGCTCCACAGACAACACTGAGGGAATAATAATGCAAGGTGCCTTCAAACAGTGCTGTGATTGGCGCAACAAATGCGATTTTGTGACTCTTCGACGGGGAGCAGGCAGATACCTGACACAGTCTGCCATGCCACACTTTAGTTCTGGCTCCTGACAAAAGAATTTCCCTCAGGTCTCATACAACCTCAGCAAAACCCCGATTTTACAGCTGAGCGCTCCGCTGTGAGCCGCAGTGCCCTGTCAGAGCGGTATTACAGGGGCCACCAGGGAGCTGGAAGCAACAGCAGCCCACGGCCAAAGGTTTCACTCAGGATAATGGGCTGCATGGAGAAGCACCTGGACTCTTATCATGTTCCCGTGTTATCAGTGGCCATAAATATCTCATAACACACACACAAAGTGCCATGGCCCTGACCCTGACCCCAGCACACCACTGGAGACTGTCACTCAGGTGTGTGAATGTTCGTATGTGTTTTCTGTAGTACAAAGAAGTAAATTCTAGTTTTTGATGTCATATAAACACCTTTTATAAATTGTCCTTACAGCAAAGTCTTCAAATGGTTCTCATAACAAGCATTTAAGTTCTGAGGTGTCACAACAACATAAAGTGTTTTACGACACTAAATTATTATTTCGTTATCACAAAATAATTTTTCTGACTTTTCTCCAATCTTTGCCTTTTTCTTCTGAAATACAGTCTATTAATCTATTCAAATGGTACATTCTGAAAGGGGGATATCACTTCTTTGTTGAAGTGCTGCGCAATTCCAATCATGAACCAATTTGGATTTTCATTATTATTTTCATTGGATACATTTACCATGATTTTCTTGATTCGTTGGTTAAATGTTTAGTCTGACAAGAAATTGTGAAAATGCCCATCGCAAGTTCCCAGAGCCCATGGTGACGTTTCCATCACACAGTCGGACAAAAGACAGTAGGTTTAGAACCAGAAATTATTCATAACTGAGTCTGGAAGCAGACCTCTGCTTAAAAAAGAGATCATCAGAATTGTTGCTGATTAGTTTTCTGTCAACCAACTAATCAGTTAATTGATTGGCTGCAGTGATGGTATCCTTCACTGTTGGGTGTGGTTTCAGGTATGACAGAGCACATTGCTGACCACACCGGTCAGTTGGCACTGGGTGTGATCAGACGTGGAACAGACTTGAAACGTTTGACCAGAGTGGGCAGCAAAACACAATGTTTCAGCCTGGCGTTTAGTTACTCTTTAAGCTCTTCGGCTACACTTATTATTCATTGTGTTGCAGGGTGAAGCATTGTTCAGAACCACAAATATTTATCCTTTATTCTTGATAACATCCAAGGGATTCCGAAGATACCAAATATATGTATAAAACGATGCGAAGATAGAAATGGTATATGTGTCAATCTGTTCAGTATGGAGAATGGGTCTAACTTTGAAGCTATTTAAAGCCACCGTGTTTAGGTTTTTATTTTATTATTGCATCTTCCATACTGTACATTTACAGACGTATTTAGGAAAGTGATACAGTATCTGGTGCGGTCTGCTTGTTGCTCCCAGCCCCTTCATCTCAGTGTCCCTGGAGCGCATAGTTTTCTGCCACAGTGTCTTGTTTATACTGTCACTTAGGAGCTTTAAAGGGGATTTAAAGAGCAACGTTAGACATCAAGGTGATTAAAAAGACATTAGGTATATTTACTACCCCATACCTCAACATAATCATAATATACAGTATCTGCTGGGGGTTGAGAAAGTTCTTGATTAATGGCTCTACCATCACCCTGCCAGCTGCTCAGACTTCAACCTGAAAGCTGTTCATATAACAGACAGCAGAGTGCACATTCACTTCTACAACACATTAAGAATGAAACAAATCTTGTAGGCAAGTCTGTCGGCATCGTAACAACCACGCGGGTGCAACATGCCACCCCAGCAACTAGCTACGCCCACAGCGCCAGCAGGAAGTGGTACAGTGACGCTGACATGCCTGATGCCGCCAAGAGGGACGGCTGCACCGACATCGCCTCCCAGCTCCTCCAAAACACCGACATAGATGTAAGGTTGTCCATAGAGCAAACCCTTCTAATGTCGTTAGCTTTTAACAATTGTAATATGTTCTGGAAAAGTTAAATGTCATTTGAATGAGTGTGTATGTTTCCAGGTGATCATTGGCGGTGGAAGAAAGTACATGACCCCTCGGGGCACCAAGGATCCAGAATACCCCTGGGATTACTCCTCCAGGGGCAAAAGGAAAGACGGACGCAACCTCATCGATGAGTGGCAGAGCATGAAAATGGGAAAGGTAACACAAGAAAACAGCCTCAGTTATAGCAATAGCTTCAGGGAGGAGTCAAATACAAAAGGAGTTGGCAAAAAGACAACTTAATGGGAATTGGAAGGCAACAAGGTGTAAAATCAGAACGCTTAAGGACAAGTTAATTTTCGTGTTTTCTTTTAAATACCAGGGCTTAGGATCTCTCCGTCAAAGAGTAACTACACCCAGAGTAAAAGCTCTGCTTCTGCTGCCATCTAGTGTGTGAACCTTTCAGCTCTGGCCCTAGCCCAACTGTGATGTAACAGTGCACCATGGTATTAGTGGTATTGGTTCATCATCTTGCTGCGCCCTCTTCTGCAATGGTGTCATGGTACCTGACAGGAGATTTAGCGCCACCAACTATGTATCTCAATGGGCCCAACTCCTAATATTTTCATAGTAGATGGACATGTGCATTAATTCACATTTTGCTTTGGCAATTCTATGGACATTTTGTTCAAATTTGATCTATATTTGGAAGCAAACTTGACCATTGTCTTTCAATGCACTGAGCACCGCAAAGGAAATTCCATTTACCTCCATTGTATCAGTGTGACAGCAGATTTTGAGTTGGATATCCCAGAATGCTAAGAATGTCTGTATAGATAGATAGATAGATAGATAGATAGATAGATAGATAGATAGATAGATAGATAGATCGAAGTGAGTGAGAAATTAGATATTTTTTGCCATCTCAGTGAACTGACCCTGAAGATGTCAATCCCCCAGAAGCAGAGCTAGTATTTATTTTGTGGTGGGAGTAGTTGTATGTTCTCTATATTTTACATGCAAATTATACATTACACTTTTAAATGTGCATACATAGTTGTTAATTAAGCAAGTGTCATTCCTGACCACCACACTTGTTTATATGCAAAAAAATTAATCAAAGGAACCTTTTGACATTGCAATCACCATTATGACTTTCTACTTTGCTATCCGTATATAATGACCACATTTTAAAGACATTTAGGCATAAGTACAATATCTGTAGTCATAACCCAGAAGTGATATTGCTGCATCACACACAATTTGACAATAAGATGTCATTAAAATTGCTACACGTTGATCCACAGACTGGAAACAAAAGCACTGACAGGTGAGAAAATGATGAGGTTTTGAGGACAGCGTGCAACAGAACGTGACTCATACAGCCAAGGAAAGCTTGTCAGGTGACTCAAAAGAAGCACAAAGATCTTCCTCCCATTCAGTGCGTGAATGTTTATGTCCCGTGTGTCACACAGGTGGCTCACTACGTGTGGAATAAAACTGATTTCAATGATGTTGACCCTGAAACCACAGACTACCTCATGGGTGAGTTGTTGTTGTTGTTGTTCTACCTCTCTTTGCACTCTCAACGCTTTTGTTTCCAGCAGAGCGGTACACGATGGCAAAGAATTCACATCAGGCACTCGAGGGAACACAGCATCACTAGGCCTGTACTGTCCTTGGTTTGCTCATCAGCTTAATCATTTCATCCTGTATTAGTGATGTCAGTCCAAACATTAACAGCGCGAGTCTCTTATGAAATCTGGGGTCGGTACTCAGTTCTGTCTACTACAACAGATATGATGACGTCAACATTTAGCTGTTATTTTCATATTATTATGATTGCTGCATTCATAGTACAGTATATCATAGTGACGGTATTGTAGTATCATTTAACTTGTCTTTAAATACACATGTGAACAGTATCCAATTTTAATTTGAAATAATGTGCTCATCAAATCATTAACACACCACAATAGCGATTGCTCAAGTTAGCCATGTATCGCCCATTCCATGTTAGTACACAAGGTTTATTTTACTAGAGGTAACCATAACAACAATACTATCAAAGCTCACTAATTAACATGTTTTAACTGGTTTGTACAAAATGTTAGGGTTTCCAGTTGTTATGCTAAGCTAAGCTAACTGGCGGCTGGCTCTAACTTCATATTTTTGGTACTGACATATGAGTGATATTGGTCTTCTTCTCATCTAACTCTTGGCAGGAAACAAACTTATTTTCCAAAATGTAAAATTAGTGCTTTAACTTCATCTTGTGATAGTCAGGTGGTGGTAATGTGACATTAAAAGGCAGTGAAGAAGAAGAAGACTGCGAGCTAGTAAACATGGATGTAAACAATTGAGGTTTCAGATTTAAAATACTTAAAAAATGGTCTTTGCAAATGTTTTATAGGAAGGAAATGCATTCAGCAGGTTCAACAATGCATTTTGGTGAGAAACAATGAAAATGAACATAACTTTTGTTTGTTTACAAGAAAGCTCCATAGGGCACCTTTAACCTGTCATAGTAGGAAAAGCACATTAAGCACATTAAACGTATTCGTTACACCAGTGCTTTTCCTGTTTTGACAAACTAGAACTACAGACTTACTTATGCTCGGTTTGGTTATTTGGGGCCCAGATATTTGTGAGATATCTGTAACAAAATAAATTCTAAACTCAACTGAAATGCTGGCTCTGGCCACCTGATGAATGCAGAGTATTATGATGTCAGTAAACTCAGTGTCTTCTTAGTGTGTGTGATGGTGTGGTGGAAATGTAGAGATTCAGTCATCATGCTTTTTCTGGACTGAGCGCTGCTGTAGAGACTTTGGATTTTACGCTTACGGTGTACGGTGCTGAAAATAGAGGCACAGAGGAGGAAGACGGGACTTTCCTTTCCGCTGCACCTCCACCGTGGGCTGATAAATCTGACATACTGTATTTGTACTTTAAAAGACATGGTTATTGCAGATTTTTATTTGATCTGTCCTTCGCTACCCCCAGCTCTGTTTGAACCTGGTGATCTGCGCTTTGAGGCAGAGAGGGACCCAAGCTTGGACCCGTCCATCGTCGAGACTACAGAAAAAGCCATCCGCATCCTCCAGAAAAACCCTAAAGGCTTCTTCCTGCTAGTGGAGGGTGAGGACAGCTTCACCCACCTTCCACACACTCCCCATCGCTTAATCCTTCAAAAGGTTGGATAATGATAGCCCCAGAGAGGTGATGGTTCTTCTAAAAATAGGGAATAAACACGTGGCTGGTCTAGGTGGATCAGTTGAATCATTGATCCTGTTATAATTACAAAGGGCCCCCAGGTGGCAATTAAATGACTACAGCAGTAATTGCTGTGGTTTGCCAAAACATCAATATGCATTTACATTTATATTATAGCGACTTCAGCAGTGATATTGAGTTTGTTTGATGATCGCCATTGTATCTGAGGTACACACTGTGTACCTCCAGTGGATCCGGTGATTCGACATTGCTTCTGTATACAGCTCAATGAGTTTGCCGCAGTGTGTGCTAGTAGAGTAGTTTTTGGCTGCTGCGTTTCTGTTCCACACGGCTGCCTCACCGACCTCCTCATCCATCTCTCCTTTAATCTGAGGCAGCCGCCTGGGGACTCCATGGTGCTACTGAGTGTCTTCACAATGACTTTAAAATAACAGGCAAATGTATAAATAGAAGCAGGCATATGGTGCACCCAATCACTGACAGCTCACTGAGACCACAACTTATTAACCGGAGTCAACTTCACTTTCCAATATGGCTGGTGGAGAGGACAGGAGCTGAAGGATGTGCTGAAGTAAAACAAATAATACATGAGCTGATTTACAATTCTCTGCTAAAGAAAGTGGGTCCCCGTCCCCATATTATGTTTTATTCCAAGTGATATGTTTCACACTCACTTCTATATTAAATAAGTTGTCTACTCACCTCAAACAATGCAAAGGCAAATGCAATGCATTTTTAATTGATTCCAAAGGGTCAGCTTTGGAATCTTCCTTCGCTCACTTCTACTGTATAATATATAAGCATCAATTTAAAAATGTACAATCTTGATAGCTCATTCAAATTCCAATACATTTTATCAAACTTTGTGGGATGTTTTCACTACACTTTGTTGCATGTGTAACGTATATGTATAACCTTTTATAACCATTCTTTAAGTCTTCTGGGCAAGGTCAAGTCAAGTTTCAAGTCATTCGATACAATCCAGTCACATATCTCAAGTCATCTAAAACAAGTCAGAGTAAGTGTCAAGATTCTTGATTGCAAACCTCAAGTCTGAGTAAAGTTGCAAGCCATTCAACAAGTAGTTCGAGACAAGTCCAAGTCAAATCTCAAGTCATTCGAGACAAGTCCTGGTCAATTCTCAAGTAATTCAAAACATGTTTGGGTCATGTCTCAAGTCAAGACAAGTCAGTCAACTTTCTTAATAATTATTATATAAATAATTTGGTTCAAGTGTCCAAACATTCGGGACTAGTCCGAGTTGGGTCTTTTAATTTGAGACATGTGCGATTCCAGTCAAATCTCAAGTCATTCAAGACAAGTTATCTGTTGAACATGTTGTAACATGTAGCTTCTAAAGAGCCAGATATTTCCCTCACAAATTGGCCGGCAGCCAGCTTGCTAACATCATGTTAACAGTTAGCCACCATCCCAAGCTTCCACTTTTATTTTGGTTAAATAATTATGCATTTATTTTGCCTTTTACTGGCCTTTGGGCAAACAGTCAAGCATCGAATATTAACGTTAGTGTTGCCTCCCAATGCTTGTTAACCAGGCCTTGTGTCGACATGACAGCTCTGACTGGGCAATAGAAAAGAATGGCAGAATAGAATTTATATTTTTATTATATTACCAGGGGACCTCATGTCATTTAGAAATGACCCCCCTTCACACGAGATAAGCGTGTAGAAAGCTCCAAATCCATACGTGTGTAACGGTCCGCTCTGGTTGCTGCCGTGTAGAGAAAACGCAGGCACGGATTGCACATCGACTTTTTTCTACCATGTGGCCCCAGAGGGCCTCCGTACCTTTTACATGGATGCAAAGTAC